>JADRCD010227888.1:0-21397 GCA_019843815.1 Montemys delectorum
GCCTCAATTTACCAATCCCTTGTGAGGTATTGAGATAGCCACATAGCTTTGTTAAGTATGGCACTTTTGGAGGCCACCATCTGGGCTTGAGGGACCATACGCACATTCTTCAACTCCCCCGTGCCTCGGTTTCCCTACCTGTAGAATAGGTATAACAATACCAACCTCACAGGGACAGAAGAGGCACGAATAAGCTAGCAGGAGCACAGGGGTCGAGGACACCTGGCCAGTGCAGAGTTAAGCACTGGTAAGTACGGCTGAGGTGGGTTTAACCCAGCTGGCATTCACTGGGTTGGCCTATTGTAGTGGTCACAACCAAGAGCATGAACCTTCCACTTATGCCTTCTCAGGTGCCTCAGAGGGGTTCATGGGGCAGCTGTGGCCACAACTACCTTTCCAGGGGCCACTCAGAGCCTCATGTGTGCCTGCGGGTAGAACCTAGAAGAAACTCTATGGACGTACAGAACCATCAGCTTCCTGTGCCTCCGGCAGAAGGCAGAGGACACTGCGTCCCTGGAGAGCCATCTTTCTGTACTCAGACTTTACTGAAAGAGTTAGGCAGAGAGAGATTCAGAAATGTGGGGTAGGAGGGAGCAGATCTACCCCCCTCCCCATAGACATATAAAACCAAGAGGCCCTCTTCCCAAGGATCTGCACGTCTTCCGGTCCACAGGGTTTCTCTGTTGCTGTGGTAAAACACTGGCTAAGACCCAGCTCAGTGGGAGCAAAGAGTTTACTTCACCGATATGGCTCCCAGGTCACAGTCCATCCTGGAGGACTCAAACACGAGTGGAGGCAAGAAGCGTAAAGGAGAGCTACTCACTGGCTCACTACCCATGATCACTTGGCTTCCCCGACCAGTGGTGGCGACAGAGCAGGATCACCTGCTCAGGGGGTAGCGCCCGCCCACAGTGGGACAGGCCTCCCGTATCAATTATTAATCAAGACAATACTGCAGACATGCCCGCAGGACAATCTGCCAAAGACAATTCCCCAGTTGAGGTTCCCTCCTCCAAATGACTCTAGTTTGTGTCACATTGACAAAAACCTAACGAGTGCCTGGAGTTTCCTGTCTGTAAAGATGCCTGGATGGAAACCCCCCCCCCCTTTCTCTCTCTACTTTGAGCACGCAGGGGGTTTGGGAGCATCGCTGCCCAGGAGCTCTTAGCCATCGACGGAGTCGCCATTTGGGTCTCAGGGATGGCTGGAGAGACGTAATAGGCCACTTGGTTTCAGGCCCCAGCAGCCTAAGAAGAAGGAATGAGGCTCAGACATTGTTTGGGGGGGGGGGTGTTGCCCCTTTCCAGAATAGCTTTAAGGCCCTCTGGTTTTGGCTCACAGCACCCCAGGGGACAGGCAGGTTTCCTAGACTACAGTCTCAGTAGCATGACGCCTTTTACACATTTCCTCTCAGACACCCCGCAAAACCCCCTGAGAATAGGGGTAGGGAGAAGCTTGCAGATGTGGTGAGGTGGCCAATATAGCCTTGCTTTATCACGCAGGTCCTAGGTGCCCGAGAGACCCACGGGAAACACCTGGACTCAGCCCACTGCTTGCGACCAGGCCACACCGAGCTCAGCTTAGGCTTGATGACCCCTAAGGGTCTGTGGCTGCATGGGAAAGAATGATGGCACCCACTTTTAGCCTACTAAGTTCTCAACATGCGCGGCAGCCTTCCGATGCCAAGTTGCAACCTCCTTAGAGCCCTCCCCCTCCATCCAAAGCAGCTGTTCTGGGGTGTGGGAGCTGATGTCCTCCAGTGTCCAGCACCTTCTCTTCCCCTTTGTGTGCCAAGTAGAAAGGCAGCCCTTAGGTGTGCATGGCTCTTCCCTCTTCCCTTGCTCTCCCTAGGATGATGGGCCCAGGTTCTCTATCTCTTGTCAGTGACAGGAGCCTCAGGCCATGGGGACATCAGGTTATACAGGCTTATGTTTCTCAAGTGAAGTAATACAGGAAACTGTAGAGATGTATAGGTTTGTTTTTTGGGGTTTTTTTTTTTTTTTTTTTTTTTTTTTTGGTTGTGGGAGTCAGTGTGTATGATGAGGCTGAAATGGAGCAGTGTCAGTGAAAATTTAGCACAGATATATAATTCTATAGAGTGGAAAATTACAAATAAACTATATAATCCCCCAAAGCCTTACTTCGGCTAAAATTTATTTTTATTGTTTTTATGTGTTGTGTGTGTGTAAGTGTGTGTGTTGTGTGTGTCTGTGAATGCCTTCAGAGGCCAGAAGAGGGCATCAGATTTGAGCTGGATTACAGGCAGTTGAGAGCCATCCTATGCAGGTACAGAGAACTGAACCTGGGTCCTCTGGAAGAGCAGTGAGGACCACTGAGTTATCTCTCCAACCCTGAATTGATACATGTAAACTCCAAACAATTCACTGACGTGTTCCAACATAACTATAGGTCACCAAATATACAATAAATCAATTTTATTTGATAATAATATTAAAATTCCACTCACTGATTCATGTCACATTTATCATACAGTAGAACAGTATGCTCACACAGCAGGTTGAAGCACACCGAAATACATGGCTGGACACTGCTCTAGAACCTGGCAAACATACAAGCCGGTTAGGATTGGGGGTGACAACATAGTGGCTCTATCCAGTCTCTCAAGTCAGGAGCACTCTGTGGGTTCCTCGGGCTTCTATAAGCTGGGGTCTTTGGTGCAGAACAGGAGGGGGAGAACTCTGTGTGCAACTTGTTATGCTTCCATAACTCACCCGTGCCAGCCCAAGGCCGGAGCCAGTCCACCACCTTCTCTCCAGCCATATCTTGCTAACTTGTCGAGCCCTCCAGTCTGGCAGGTTTAAACTTCAGGCTCTTGGTCTACTGGGTTCCATGCATGGACGCCCTGTCTCTATCATTAGCATATTCAGCAGTCTGTCCTCTGCTCCTCTGAGATCTTGTCCAGAGAGCTTGTGTCCAGAGCATATCATATGTACCAGCCCTCCAGCTGAGAGGAAGTGAGCATACGGGAGCCAATCTGCTAGGGAAGTAGGGGAGGATCCGTACCTAGGTGGCCCTTCCTGACTGTTGTTTAGCCCAAGTGGGTTCTGCCTCATCCATAGGTGGGGCAAGGCCAAGCAAGGACTATCCTGAGAGTATTCAAGAGCAAAGGCAGGACATCAGCAGCGGAAGGTAAGATGCTGTCTTTCTAGGGCAGCTGCTGGGAGCCAGGCACTGGCAGGGTTCAGAGGCACTCCCTTTGAGGACCCACTTCCCCTTCACTTCAGCACTGAGGAAAGGGAGGCTCAAAGAAATGCATTTTAACTTCCTCTGGGCATTCAGCAAAAAAGGAACCAAGCCTGTCCTGTCTTCCCCAGCATCTGAGACCCAGCAAGGGGCTCAGAAGAGAAACTGTACCAGGTCCTAGCAATGGACCAAATATTAGTGCTGTTTTTCAAGGGATCCAGGGAACTTGAGAGAGAAAGCCTCTGTGTGTGTGTGTGTGTGTGTGTGTGTGTGTGTGTGTGTGTGTGTATGTGTCTGTATATGTGTACTCATGATGGTAGTTGTAGGATAGAGAGATGGTGTCTGAGGCCAGGAAAGAAATGTCTCACCCATCTTTCTCCTACCTGGGCCTTAGAGAGACTGACCTCTAGTTAGGGACCCTGAGTCTTTGACAAACCAAAGATGGGCCTCAGCCAAGGGCTTGAAAAGGAGGCCTAAACCACAGATAAGCCGCACACTTTTCTTTGGGGCCATTCGCCTATTCCTCTCCCTCTGCTCAGAGGCATCTGTAAGATTGGACATCTCAGGCCCTTCTCCCTCCAATGCCTGCTTCTTCATCAGCTCTCTGGGGCTCCAGGTACCATTGACCACATCCCTGGCCCATGGCAAGGCCTACAGAGGGATCCTGATGCAGCCCGGGGCAATTCGGTTTTCCATAGAGAGCAGCTGCCCTGAAGAGTGGTCCAGGAGATGCTGTGCACTTTCCTGTCCAGCCTCGTACCTAGCTAGCTGCACTAGGGCAGAGCTCCACTGAAAGTCATGATGGGAAGGCAGAGAAGGGAGCACAGGTCAGACCCAGCCTCTGCTGGCTGGCTGAAGGACCTCTTGGGTGGCAAGCTGCTCTTCTCTGGCTTGTAGCAAGGTGACACTTCACACCTATAGGACAGGGTGCTGTAAGCACGTGGCTTTGCCGGCTTCAGACAAGAGAGAGAGAGAGAGAGAGAGAGAGAGAGAGAGAAGAAACACCCCCTCCCGGAGGACCACCTTTGCTTAGTAGAGCTGGGCCCCCATTCTCACCTGACCACACTCTGCAGGATCTTTCTCTCATCCTGGTCTAGACACACGGCAAAGGGGCAGCTGCTGGAGCCAATGATCTGCACCTTGTCCACCTTGATGTAGGATGTACTGATCTGGAAGGGAAGCTCTAGGTCAGGCCCTGGAACCCTGGCCATATGTCTGGCAGCCCTGGGTGCTCCTTTCCCCGCAGGAACTGGGAGAGTTTGGGACAAGACTGCCTGGCAGCTCTTGAGAGCTAACCAGAGGAGGAATCGTGAGAGTCATGCCAGGTACTGCCTCCTCTGCAGCCTCTTACTGAGTCTCGAGGAACCAATGCACTGCCCACTCCAACTCAGAGACCCCACACTGGCTCAGACCTCATGACCCTGAATGACTACCACACAACCACACAACCTTCCCACATACATACATCCTCACATTCCACACCTGGGTATACCTTGCAACCACAGCCCCTCATGTGCCTCTCCTTTCCCAGCAATCCTTTCTCTGCCTCTCTCTTACACAGAACACAAGGCCACCTTTGCATGCAAGCCACGCCCCCCTCCGGCCAGAGCTGTGGGTGGAAGCTGAGAGAAGGAAGCCCTTACCTGGTTAAAGCCCTTTTTGGATTTAGGGTTCTGCCTCTTCACCACTTCTGTCAGGGTTAGCGTCAGCGCCTCCATGCAGGAGTCTGGAGGTCAAGGGTAACTCAGGCCAGGCTTGGGACTCCCCAGCCACATCCCACATCTCCCCGACATCCTCTCCAGCCTGCTCACCTAACTCCTCTGGCTTCTGGTAGGCCTTGCTGAGGTTAACAGAGGTGCAGACCTTCTCCAGGTTGCTCCAGCGGCTTCGCCCACTGATGGCTCCCTGGAAGGCAGTGCAGCACGCCATTCAGCCCAGAGCCTGATGCCTTGGGAGGGTCCAGATGCTCAAGGGCCACACCTCTTGGTACCAAGGGAAGTCTGGGAGTCTACTAGAGTCAGTTCTGGGCTCAAGCTCTGGTGAGGAGGGCTCGGCAGCAGGCCTCGGCTGGGAAGGGACCCAGTACTGGCCTCACTTACCTTGCCGTAAATAATCTGTAGTGTTAGAGGGACGGCCTCCCGGTCGTCGTCAATGCCCAGCCTCTTGCTACCCGGACCTGGGCCACACAGAGACACTGTTCGCTCAATGTTCCCATGTCCCTCGGTATCCCCTCCCTCTGGCCTTGGTCCTCAGGGCTTCAACTCTCCAAAGCCAGGACTCCTTCTGCACCCCACTTCTACCTCCTTGCCCACTCTCTCCCCTCATGGCCCTGCCTCTCCTTGCTCCCTTTTCTTTCTGACTCCACCTCCCGCCCATCTCTGTAAGGGTTCCCTCAGTGCCCACCCGAAGCCTTGATAGCACGAGTGGTTGCAGAGTGACCCAGCTCCAGAGATTGGATGAAGATCTCTGTGGTCTTCTCTCCCGTGACGAAGGTCAGCTGGAGAGGGCACAAGGAGAGCATGTAAGTCAGTGTGGGACCCCATGGACCAGCACAGGGACTTCCAGGGGTGAGGATGGAGTGCTGTAGGCACAGCAGGCCCCAGGCTGGGACCGGGCCATGATGCCCATAGCTAACTAGGGAGTTTGGGAGAAACAACAGCACGCCTCACCTCTGTCTGGTAAACCTGCAGCAACACGGGGCGGGCGGCAAAGCGGCAGTAGTAGAGTAACATATCGGCCAGGATGGGCAGCTGGGTGGCCGAGCCCTCCAGGGGCCGAGAGTCTGCCTTCAGGGACTGCTGTGGTAGATGGAACAGCCAAGCCAAGCGAGAGAGGTGGCCGGGTAAAGGAAGCCATCGGAGGAAGCATAGGGACATACAGAGAGGCAGAGAGAACAGTTTGGAGGCAGACAGAGCGAGAAGGAGAGGGAAAGTGAGAGGGGATCTGGAGGGAGTATTGGGCAGGGAGCCCCGTGTATCCTTTGTGCCCCACCTTGCCTCACACAGGCCTCCTGCGAGACGAGCCAGGAGGTAAGAAAGGGAACTGACTCCAAAAGTCCTTTTTACCCTTCTGAGGATCTGCCCCCTTCCCTTACCACAGTGGCCCCAGGTCTCGTCCCCAGAACCCTGGGCTCAGATTTCATCTTGCTTCTCACATATCCTGCCCCTCCCTTTCTAAGCCAGTCCTGGCTCTCCATGGGTTCCTCAAAGCCAGACCCCTCAGAGTAAGGCGGAATGCCAGCAGCCAGTGGGCTCCAGCCCCCCCCCCCACCTCAGAGTCCACTTACCTGACAAAGGACTTCAGGAGGCAGGTGCATGAGGCCCAATACATTGCGTTCGTACCAGGGGTCAAGCATACCGAGGTAGTGAGAGATGTCATTGGTACTGTCCTCCCATGGGGCTATGCCAAGGTCCTGGGGTAAGGATCAAGAATTATCCCCAGCCACATAGAAAGCCAGCCTATCACAGCTACAGAGCACAGGGCTATCTCTGAAACCCCAAGTTGAGCTTCTCGACACCTCTACAGGAATATGATGGTATTCCGTCTTTGTCGTACGGCAGAATGTCATTCCCAGGTACGGGGGGGGGGGGGGGGGGGGCCAGGAAATGAGGGCCAGGCAGGGGAAGGTGCTTACAGACACAGGAGATGGTTCTGAATGATTTTTTGTTGTTGTTGTTGTTTTGTTTTTTTTCAAGACAGGGTTTCTCTGTGTAGCCCTGGCTGTCCTAGAACTCACTCTGTAGACCAGGCTGGCCTCGAACTCAGAAATCCACCTGCCTCTGCCTCCCAAGTGCTGGGATTAAAGGCGTGCGCCACCACTGCCCGGCCCTGAATGATCTTTTATCTAATACCCAGAACCCATTCTTATCTATTCCCCTTTTCCATCCCATTTGGCCCAAGGTTTAGGACATACTGCAGGGCTGGGGTGCTTCAAGGAGTCTGCGGGGAGTGGAGATGCCTGGCTCAGAGAGGATGGGCAGGCACCCGAGCTGGTTCCCTGGCTTCTCTTCACAGGCACATAGAAGAACTGAAGCTTGAAGAAGCGTGTGAGGAGTGGGTGACTGCTCTCCAGCCTCCTGGTTAGGGGATGGTGAATGGTGAACCCACAGTGACTTCAGGACTCAGGGCGGGCTCTAAATTCTGTCAGCACCACAGTCCTGAAGCACAAGGTAGAGTGACACACCCTGTTCCCATCCTTACCTGAGCTTGCTATAGGCCCGAGCTACCTTCCCTGAAATCCGGTCAGAGCCAAAAACCACAACCCGTAGTGTGGAAGCCTTGGGGTCCTCATCCCCACTGAGGAAGGGACGGCGGCGCTGGTGATGTGAGGGTGGTGCCAGAAGCCAGCTGGGTAGTTGGGTGCTGAGCTTGGGCTGGGGTAGGGACCGTGAGCGCTGAGCCCGGGAGGGGAGCTGAGCGGGACAGTCCAAGGGGCTGCAGAGGCTCCCTGCCCTCCGCAGAGGCAGGTTTGGGTCTGCGCTGCACTCCAGGCTCCGAGAATCCCTCCGCAGGACCAACTGGCTGGTGCTCTTTAAGAGTTTATAGAACCTGTTGAACTTCTGCCCAGGCCTGCGGTGAGCCCGGCGTTGCTGGCTGCCCGGTTTCTTGGGCCAGTCTGAGGAGCTTTCCTCACTGTCCTCCACGTAGCCACTGTCCATGCCATCTGAGAGGCCCGAGACAAAGGTGGTCAGCACCTGGCGGGACAGCATTGGTTCCGAGGCCTGAGAGGAGGTAAGCAACAGTGTGGAGTCGTGAGAAGCCAGAGAGCTGGTGGAGAGGACAGAGTCCCTCTCAGCACAATGCCTGTCAATTTCCAAGTCCTCCTCTTCCTCCTCTTCGTCATCTCCCAGGATCCCTGGCTGCAGCAGCTCCTGTTCCTTGAGAAGGACTTCCTGTAGGATGTCTATAGGGAGACAGAAGCAGCGATTGGCTTGGTGTCCTTCGAGCCCCTGCAGAGGGTGATGGGCTCTGGAAGAGTAGGAGGTGTTTGCTCCAGGGCTATAGTGTCCCCCCACTTCCCATGTAGTGGGAGAGCCCACAGGAATGCAAGGCATTCACA
This sequence comes from Montemys delectorum, assembly GCA_019843815.1. Taxonomy (NCBI): domain Eukaryota; kingdom Metazoa; phylum Chordata; class Mammalia; order Rodentia; family Muridae; genus Montemys; species Montemys delectorum. The sequence continues at coordinate 8,264 of JADRCD010227888.1, forward strand.
GAGGCAGGATCAGATAGACAGCTGGAGTCTGGGACCAGCTGCCCCTTACCAAAGCTGTCCTGGTTCCAGCTGTAGGTGTAGCATCTGGCAACAGGGATGGGGATCGTGTGGAGTTTCCCAGGGCTGGCAGTGTCTGTAAGAGCAGGGAGGACAGGGAGAGGGGACTGGGAAGGGGCCTTGCAGAATGGCCAGCCCAGTCTCCTGGCCTTACGGAAGAGGCCAGAGTTGGAGTAGTACAGGCAAGAGCCACAGAACTGGATGGGCTGGAGTACCTGACTCTCAGTTACAGGTTTTTTTAAAGCACCGTGTAGACAGCAGGCCCTGGACTAGTTCTGTGGGCGTGGCCCAGGCACAACCTCTAAGCCCTCATTTTACTGACAATCAGGAAAAGAATAGAAATAGAAACACTAGTTTAAAAGGCTTGCTTGCATGTTTTTTGCTTGTCTGTTTGGCTTAGTTTAGTTTGCTTTTTGGCTTTTTGAGACAGTTTCTCTGTGTAGTTCCAGCTGTCCTAGAACTTGCTCTGTAGACCAAGGCTGGCCTTGAACTAGGAGATTCACCTGTCTCTGCCTCCCAAATGCTGGGATTAAAGGTACTTACCGCCACCTTCTGGCTTGCATGTTTATTTTGAGACAAGGTCTCACTATCTAGCCGGCCTCAAACCCATAGACATCCTGCCTTCACCTCCCCAGTGCTGAGATTACAGGTGCTTGCCACCATGCCAGGCTCCTTAAGAGGCTGTATGAGGAACAGTGCCTGATGCTACCAACCGGTGCTCAGATGTTATGCCACCTAACTATGTGGTGACAAGAGTGGTAGGGGACATCTCTAACTTCTTCTGGAGCAAGATGTGACCAAGTGGGTCCCATGATGTAAATGGGTCCCAGAAAGTGTCCCAAAGTAATGAGAGCAGCTCCAGCCCTCAGTGAGCTCTCTCTTCCTCTTGCTAACATGAAGGCAACCCAGCCTTGTATCCACCCACAGGAACTCTGCCTGGGGACTCGGGGAACACACAGATGCTGAGGAATCTGGCCCCTGGAAGGCTCTGTGAAATAGAGCTGCCAGGCCGGCTAGTATGCACCCCCTGCATGCCAGAATAGAAGATGGGGAAGTGGGCAGAGCTGGTCTCCCTCTCTTGCAGCTTACCTAAAATACCAGGGAAGCCGGCTTTTTCTCCCACTGCTTGTAGCTTGGTCCGGAGCCACTGGCGGGCCTCTGCTACATCCCCAATGCCAGACGCCAGTTCCTGGGCTTCTGTCGTCTCGGTGAAGATGTCCTCGAGCTCTTCCAGCGTCTTGGACTAAAAGTTCAGGAGGAGACAATGTATGCTCCTGCCCCGTGGCCAGGCCACCCACCTCTCCCAGTTTACAGTACCAGACTAAGGGCTCCCAGCCTCCCCACCCCTCTGACTCTTGGGTAGATGAGGAGCCTCCCCTCCCTTATCCCGCTTCCCTCCTACCTTCATTTTTAAAAAAAATCAGGAAAAAAACCCAAAAAACAAAAACAAAAACCCAGGAGTGTACTACAGAAGGGAAGGGATTTCACACCCCTCTATGCAGGAAGAGTGGTAAAGAGCTGTCCATATGACGCAGCTAACTGGCCACAGAGCCAGGGAAGGAAACAAGACCTTTGTCCACATCCCAAACCCACTCCCATGGCACGGCGCCTACTTCTAGCACACAAGGTACCAACACCCAGCCCAGCAGGGCATGGCCAGATTCTGGCCAGGCCATAGCAGTGCATCAGGGCCAGCCCTGTGGCCACAGCCTAGCAGTGACACTTGGGGCTGCGGAGGCCAGCATATCTCTGTAGCACCATGCTTCTTCATAGACCTAGGCTCCCTGGTCTTTACCTGAAGTTTGCGGTGTAGTTTAGGAAGGTCACAGTGGGCCCCGAAGGTGGCCTGGAAGGCATGCAGGAGCAGGGTGGTGTAGGCCCCGTGGGGCGACTGTCCTGGTGTGCTCAGCTTGTCTGCCACAGCAAGGAATTCAGCCTGTACCTCTACCGGGTTCAGTAACAGCACAGTGCTGGGGACACAGAAGATAGCCCATGAGCCGCTGTACCCTCTGTGCCCAGGGGTTCAAATCCACCCAGGCCAGCTCACAGCCCAGCAGAACACAAGTGACAGCAGCCGCCTGGAAGGGGCTAGGGATGCTGGGAGACCATTTCCCTGGGGGCACGCTTATGATTATTCTGAGGTGTTTTTTCAGGCAGAGTTTTCAAAGACTTTTTCAGAACTGAACCTGGAGGGCTGGACGGAAAGCTCAGCAGCGGTTGATCAGATATACTGCTCCTGCAGAGAACCTGAGTTCCCAGCATCCACATGGTGGTTCATAACTACCTGTAACCCAGCTCCAGGGGATAGGACACTTCTGGCCTTTGCAGGCACCTGCACTCACATACCCATACCTACCCACTACACACAAATAATTAAAAATAAATTAAATGTTCTTCAAAAAGCTGAACTTAAGGAACTGGGGATGTAGCTCAGTTAGTGAATAATTATCTAGCACGCACAAGCTGTGGGTTTGGTCCCTACATAAACTTGGTATGATAGTGCACGTCTATAACCCTAGCAACTTGGGAGGGAGAGGCAAGAGGCTTAGAAGTGTCCTCCTTGTCTTCAGAGCAGTTTCTAGGCTAGCTAGGAATGTAAGAGAGTCTTCCTAAAAAGCAAACAACAAAAACCTGAGCTTGACTTTTCAACATAAATTTCTCCTTAAGTTTTATGTTAAGACAGGGTCAGTCTGCGCACTCAGTCTGGCCCACGATTCTCTTCCCTCACTCTACCGATGCTGCCCTGACTTTTACATAATCCTATGAGAAATATCCTCATGTCTCATTCCTCGTTCCCATTCTCGTATCCCTATGAGAAATCTGAATGGATACAAGTTCTTCACAGAAGGACGGCTAGTCATCAAGATAACTTGAAGCTCACTGATCTTGGCATAGGTTGTCATTTACTGTGGCCTGAGTGACTGACGTCTGCCCCAAGTCAGGCCTGTATCCGCCACTCCTCGGGGAATCTTTCCAGAAACCTCAGGCTCCCAGCCTGGGGCTAGGACAGTGAGTTCTGGGCCGCCTCTGCCCCCCAGAGGGGCAGCTGGGACCCTTGCAGTGTCACTTTCAAATGCCTTTGTTAGGGAATTCAAACACATTCAAATATCAAATGAATCGTGGAGCCTGCGGTGTGTGAGGCAGTTGGCAGCAAGCAGCCTTCTCCCTTCTCCGGGCTAAGCACCACTCTGTGGGTTTCAGGACCCACGGGGCTGTAGCAGAAATGGTCCAAACCTCCCTCACTCTCACAGTCCCAGATCTTATCAAACTCCAGGGCAAAGAGGCACTGAGCAGGCCAGAGTTCCTGCCCGGCTCTGCAGGTCTGCCTGCGAGGGAGGAGGGTGGTCAGAGCACAAGGACAGAACAGTCCCTATCTGTCAGAGAGACTGGCTTTTTAAATTATTATTATTATTTTTAATTTCCCTATTCAGAATTAAAAGGAAGCAGGACCTTGAACAGTGCCAGACTGAGCCCCTGCTGAGCCTTGGTCATTCCTGCCGCAGATATATGCTGATCCCCACTCGTATGCAGGACGAGGATAACTGAGCCCTTGATTTCTCTGCTACAGACAATGAAGACGAGAGCATTTTTAACTCTAAGCTTTCTTAATATCTTGGTGCTTCAGTATCCTTATTGGGAAAAGCCCTCTCTCACAGGGTTAATATGGGGCTTAAATGAATCCATATGTATACGTATATGTATACACACACACACACACACACACACACACACACACACACACACATAGTGCTGAAGGGCTAGAGAGAGAGTTCAGCAGTTAAGAGCACTGACTGTTTTTCCAGAGGACCCAGGTTTGATTCCCAGGACCCACATAGTGGCTAACTGACCATTTGCAGTCCCAGTCTTAGGAGATCAGACACTGTGGTTTTTTTGTTTGTTTGTTTGTTTGTTTGTTTGTTTGTTTTTAACCTCTGCAGGCACCAGCTATACAAACAAGGCACAGACATACATGCAAGCAAACACTTCTAAATTTAGAATAAACCCAGAATTTTATTTTGATAAGAGAATAATGCTCCGAGTTCTAGTACCATAATGAAAAGGTATTGCCAGTTGTTCAGTAGCCCACCTCTCCAGCTCTCTGGAAATTCCTTATTTACTTTACTGAACTATTGCACATAGCCCTCCTTATCCAAGGCCTCAGTGGCCTGTGGGCAATCACATTCCAAATATATAAAATGAAAAATTCCAGAATAAACACTTCATAATTTTTAAGCCTTAGGCAATACAGGTCCGTTCATTGGCACATCCACCCTATACATGGCCTGCCCGTTCGTTATTAATGACCAGATGAACCCATCTAGGCGCTACAGCGTTCGTGGTCAAGTGATCTGTATTTTTCTTTAATGATTTCATCAAGGCACACGCTGGCCTGTTCTGATATGCCAAGGAGACACGAAAGTTCTTTGAAGTGAAGGTTCTTGGCATGCAGAGAGGGTTCGATGCTATCCGTGGCCACAGGTGCCTACTGTATCTTGGGCTGTATCTACTAGAAGTAAGAGGACAGACTGCCTAAACTTTGAGTCTTTTCTGTCTCTCAGCCTTTACCACAGGCTTTTTTGTTGACTCTTTTTTAACTGACAAGTGTTTCAAGCACCTAGGCAGCGGGTGCTCAATGGCGTGATGGGCATGAGCACATGTACGAGATCCTGGTTCCCTGGATTTCTGACAACATATCAAGATGAGATGGCACTTAGACTCAGACCACCGGCGGGTCCTCCATGTGGGTCTCTTCTCTAGGGCTTTCCCAGCTGCAGACCGGAAAAGGCCAGGGATGCGGACTCATGTCAGGAACTTCAGCACTCAGCAGACTGAGGCAGGGGAATCCCACGAAATGCAAGCCAAATGGGGCTACACAGTAATATTTAGACTAGCCTGAGCTACGGTGTAAGATCCTGTCTCAAAAGTCCTTTAAACAATCACACACAGACACACAGGCACACACATACACAGACAGACACACACATACATAGACACACAGACACACACACAGACACACACACACAGACACACACACAGACACGCACACACACAGACACACAGGCATACACAGGCAGACAGACAGAAAGCACACACACACACACACACACACACACACACACACACACACTGCAGCCTGGGACTCAGACACAGTGGCTGGTTCATGTCTGACAGCCCAGCACTTGATGCGTGGAGGCAGGGGAACAAGAGTTCAAAGTTGGTCTCTGGTACATAGTAAGTTTAGGGTAATAATTAAGTGAATAGTCAAATAAATAAAGAAGTACAGAACTCATTATATGTGATAGGGTTAGTTTTTCATGAAACTCTCCCCCAGCCCTGTGCCAGGCTGTCAAATAATTTTTTTTAAGATAAGTTTTACTCTGTAGTTCAGGATGGCCTTAACTTACAATCTTCTTTCACATGAGAATTGCAGGTGTGTGCCACCATGCCCAGTTTAAAGCATATTTTTTAGTATAAGTCTAGATCAAAAAGAATGTGGAAAGCTCTGTTTTAGCCACAGGAGAAAGGCACCATGGAGTGGGTAGGGGTCCTGGAGTAAGTCAAATCCTGACTCAAGACACTTGCTAACTGTGTGATCATGGGGAGATTACTTGGCCACTCTTATCTCCAGTTTCTCCACCTGAAATTTACATCTAAACAAAGTAATGTGTGCTGGACCACCCATCTGAGAATCTGAAGGAAGGGGGTTGGAGAGATATGAATGGGGCTGGAGAGATGGCTCAGCGGTTAAGAGCACCAGCTGCTCTTCCACAAGCCCCAGGTTTGATTCCCAGCACCCACATAGCAGCTCACAACCATCCACAACTCCAGTCCCAGGAGGTCTGCTGCCTTCTTCTGGCCTCTAGGGGCCCAGAGATACATGCATTCAAAACACTTATAAAATTAAGAATTAAAAAATGAGTCTGGAAAGAATAATTCAGGCCCTAAACACCACAGCAGTGGTGACAGCTCCTGGGGCTCCCAGTTGGTCGTTGACTGGAATTGTAAGGTTATGGGTGAGTCCAGAAGGCAGGGGGTGGGAAAGGGTGGAAGTCCCTCGCCCTTTTTCTCCCTCCCCCAAGAACACTCACACAGTGGAACTTCGGTGGCTCCTGATGGGCAGGCCCTGCTCAGCCCTCACCAGCCGCTGGTAGGAGATTCCTGTGGACCAACAAACAACACAGAGGAGAGGGTAGGTGGGTTTAGGTCCCAGGCAATGTTATCCTGGGCCTCTTACAAGCCAGCTCCTCAACAATCAGGCTGGGAGTGCTCCATGAGGCTCCAGACAAACATTGGAAGACAGCTGTTATTTGGTCCTGGGGGAAGTGCTTTGCTTTCACTTCCACCTGTAATGCACCTCAGCCTTCACATCAAAGTCACCCTGAGCCTCTCTGGCTGCCCCTCTTGTCTTTTCTTGACCATTTTGTCCAGGCCGTGTCCCTAGATTGGGAACGGGTAGCAGGAAACAAAGGGATGTGTTGTTAGAGCCCCCCCCCCTCCCCCGTGTCCTACACACAGGTCATTTACCCTGGTCCTCAGTTCCTCCTGAAGAGATAGCTAGAGGAGACACTGCAGCAGCTGCTCACAGCTTAGTCCCTGGCCTGCCTGGGATGCACCAGATTGGTCTTCCTGGGAGGTAGAACGTCATGAGAGGGAGAACTCAGGCCCAGGAGGCTGCCTAGTAGTTCCTAGAACCCTCGCACAGTGTCACTCATGCCTGGTGTCTTCCTACAGTGGGGGAGGGTGTGTGTGCCAGGCACCCATCAATTGCCATGCTTAGCCTCAGACTGGCCAGGCAGCACCCTTCCACTCTCCTCTTCTCTGCCTGGCATCTCACACCTTGGCGACCTAGGTCTTGCCTAGTGCTGGCTTTCTCTGATTTCTCTGATAGTCAGCAGCAGAGCCTGTCTCCCTTCCTCCCCTGTGGCTTCAAACACACTGAAAGGAAACAATGATCAGAAATAGGCGCAAGGAAGTCCCTGCTGGGCACACGGCACCCCTGGCTGGGACTAAGCTGAGGAGCCAGGAGGGAATTCCCCTTGGATGCAGAAAAGCCAAGAGAGCTGTAAACACAAAGGCCATGAATTTTGTTTGGTAAACGACAGGAAATTACCAATTCATGCTCTTCCAACGTGGGACCTAATTGGTTTAATTGTTGGCCTTTTGTGTGATGTTGGCTTTCTATAATTGCCACAGACGCTAATGTTAGGTCTTTGCTAAATAGCATCTTTAGAGCAGAAGCTGTTACTCTTAGGATTTGTGTTGCCATCTAGTGGCCATTCACATACATTGCAAAGATAAACTCAATCCCACCACACCCTCGGTCCAAATGACACGCGCAACAGACAAGCAAATCTTCTGTTGATTTTATTTCCCAGTGTGGTGTATGTGTCTGTGTGTGTGTGTGTGTCCAGGGTCTTGAATCTCTAGCTATTTTCTCCAGTTCTACTTTAATGTTGTTTCTATTTTGTGGTTTGTTTTGTTTTTGTTTTTTGCATATGTATGGGTGTATGCTTGTCTAAAGGTTTATGGCCCCATATGTGTATAGGAATGTGCATGCAGTTGTGGGGGTCAGAGTTTGGCAGACGGTATCTTTCTCAATTGTTCGCCACCTTATAAAGAGAGCCAGGATCTCTCACTTGCTGCTTCTGCTAGTCTAGCCAGCCAGCTTGTCTTGGCACTCCCTGTGTTTGCCTTCCAAGCACTGGGATTTCAGGCAGGTTGTCACTCCAGCCCAGACGTTACCTGGTGTTGACAATCAGAACTCAGATCTTCATCCTTGTATGGTAAGCACTTTACTCGCTGAGTAACAACCCCCTCAATGCTTTTAAAATGAGCAGCCTACTGCTCCCTAATGTACCCCTAAGTACACACCCCTAATGTGGTGCAGTTAGAGTGGGGGCTGCTTCTTGTTGCCTTTGTTGATCTAGGATGGACAGACAGACAGTCACACACCAAGCCACAAAGTCTGTCCCTGAATATAAGTCTCCAAAATGTTATGCTACGGACTACCCGGCCCACTGCATTCCACTGCGAGCTTTTGCCCTGGCCCCAAGCCCAAGTCCCCAGCCTTTTGACACTTTCTTCCTTGTATATGTGTCTTTTGACGCTGGGAGACTGTTGGCAACTGCCATCCCTGTAGTTATTCTTCTCCTGCAACATTCACGATGAGGACTTCCCTCCGTCATGTTTTTCCTTATGTCTCTGTGTGGGGATTTTCCATCCCTTCATCTTGGGGTGTGGTACAGTGAGAGTGGGGGCTGCTTCCGATGTGCTCCCTGTACTTGTCTGCTTTACTTGCAGAACCTGTGGGAGGACACTGGTGCACCCTGACACACACTGACTGGGAGGGGAATATGTGGGAGGACACTGGTGTACCCTGACACACACCGACCCAGAGGAAGCTGTGTTTTGAGTTAATAGCCTGTCTGAACAGTCATGATGCCCGCAATTCCAAGTAGAGACACGACCGCTTGATAAAATAGCCAACCTGAAGACATCCCTCAGTGTCCTTTGATCTCTCTTGGTGATGGTAAGGTTTACAGAGATGCATTGGTGGGCTAGGACCTGCACTGGGAACATACTAGAGCTGACTGACACAGGACGTCGGACTTTTCCAATACAGGAAAGTTCCTCCGAAGGAGCCCAGCAGGGTCTCCCAGGTATAGAGGTCACCTGTCTTGGTAGGAATAAGGTGTCAAATAAATGGGAGAGTACATCACCATGACTTTTGGACTTAAGTAGATGTCAGTTTACCTCCTAACTCCTGTTCCATCATCTAAACAACGAACACACCTGTTACTACACCAAAAGCTGTTCCGGGGCTGCATGGGACCTGTGCTTTCCATGTCAAATGTACCGTGAGCACACAATAATGACATCTGCCACCATTATCAACGGCAGAAGTCCTGCTTTGATGGAGAGACCTGTCCAAGGTCATTAGCTAGTACGTGCCAAAGTCGAGGTCCTTGTCATACAAGGTCCATGTTCCTTCTCCCACACTTGATTGTATTGCTTAGACAGGGGAAGTGGATTTTTCACTTATGCATATGTTGGTGGTATTGTATCATTTCCTCACCCCGTAGTACTGCATGTGGCCCACTGAGACACAATCCTTAAGGTTTGTGTGCTTTCAAAATTGCTGAATGCCTCACATGTAAAGTGCCCATGCCACTGACCAGGATTCCAGATCATCCCTTAGCAGGCAAGTATGATATTCTATATCACTGTGTGAGCACAGAGTCAACATTCAATAAACACATGGTCTGAAGCCCAAAGGGTTGTGCTATGGGGGTGGGGGTGGGGTGCCATTGGGCGTAGAGTCAGGAAAAAAAGAGAAGGCCCTACTTTGATAACCAGCCCACTTCCTCCATACTTAAGAAGATCACCAGCTGTTGTTTCCATCGCAACTGAGTCTCTGAAACTTTGTTGAGGGGGGGTCCAGATGCCTAGGTCCCTTGTCACCTCTTTTTGACTTTGGCAGGACCTATGTCTGAAGGTATCAGCATCCCAATACTTACTGCCCCCTGCAAGATCGAAATCAACAGAATCAGCACCCATCTTCACAGTTGGCCCTGATGGAGACGACACTGTGTTCCTATTGTTTAGATGGGGAAACTGAGGCTTACGTATGTTCGCCGTTCTATCAAAGGGCCTCCCAGCCACTGAGTATCAGATTCTGACCCAGGATTTGGAATCAGTGGTCTGGTACTAAGCCAAAGGAACCACAGAGCTATTTGGCTCTCTTTCATTGGCTCAAGTTCCCTGGCCTATATTCCAGCCTTCTCTTACTTCTTCCCTTGACCAGGCTCACTACAGATGGGAGGAGTCAGGCAGAAGTAAGTTCTACCAAAAGTCACACTAAGACGTTCTCTAATAAGCCTACCTCGTGGTCATGTAGAAGAAGGTAACTTTATTTAGTCCATTACTTGCTGAGAACTAGGGCTTGGCTTCTGTGAAACCACAGGTTACCTATGGACTGAGAAAAGTCATAAGTGTTTTTGTTGTTGTTCCATAGAAATGGTCACAACCAAAGCTCTGGCCCCATCAGAAGTGTTTAAGTGATGAAAGCTCAGTTTGCATCTAATGTCAGTTAGTTTCTACTTAATCTTGTCACTTTGCATCTAATGTCCTCAGTTTGAATCTTATTATTGTTTATGTGAGAAATGTATGTCCACTTCTTCTGCTTTTTGTTTTTTCCTTTCGAGATAGGGTTTCTCTGTGTAGCCCTGGCTGTCCTGGAACTCACTCTGTAGACCAGGCTGGCCTCGAACTCAGAAATCTGCCTGCCTCTGTCTCTCAAGTGCTGAGATTTTTTTTTTTTACCTGTTCTATTTTCACCCTTTATTTGGAAAACAGGGCAACATTTAAGTTTTAGATTTTTAAATGAATTAACATGGTAATAAAAGTACGGCCTGAATTTGGAGAGTAAGTGGTTTTTCAGTTTGGGGGTAGAGGTGCAAGATCATCTCCAAAGGAGAAGAGAACACATACTCAGTGAGCCACCAAATGGTTTGGCTTCCACTCACTGAGGACAAGCAGTGCAGTCCGGGCTACCCATCCATGATCTTTGTCACAGCAAACCAGTCTCCAATTGTTCAAAGTAATTGAAGTTACAAGAGAGAAAGCAACTCCCGACTGACTTATTAATTGATCTGGATGACTATGAAGTGTCCCCATTCCTAAGGTGGCAAAAATCTTCAGAGTGACTGTTGGAGCAGGGAACCTTTCATGTGCTCCCAGTTGTTATACCGTGCATAGAGACTGGTGAGTGTCAGTCCTGCCAGGCCACCACGTGCTATTCCTCGAAGACCACCTGTACATTTATACAACATTCCCGTCATTGTTCCAGCTGCTACTGTGTTGAGGTCATCTTCTGCACCCCGTGTTTTCTCAATGATAACACCAAAAGCACTATAGAGCAAAGCCAGGGAACCTAGAGTATTAGCCCAAAGTGCCCCTTGCCGAGTCACCACATTCAAAATCTGTACATTTCTTGGTTTGGACCAGGCCATGCTCTGGGTTTCCTTCAATCCTAAACGAAGACCGTTCATTGCCCCAAATGCAGCCCCCGTCATGCAACATCCTCCAATGGTAAAGAAAGCTAGTTCAAATCTGCCTCGGGTTTTATTAGCTCCAGTTGGCAAAATAAATTCATCAGTATCGCGGGACGCCGGCCAAATCAGCGTTCGAGTAACCCGTTCCTCCCGATCCGAAGAAGCCAGCTAACCCGCTGGTGGATTTGTTGCCACTTCCTCCGATACCCTCCATGAGATCGCAGCAAACGGCGGTGGGCTTCCCACCACCACCACCTCAGGCCGGGGTCCTGTGCTCGGCAGTGGCCCGGACAGCAACAGCGGGAAGACCCGCGTTGCTACCTCAAGTGCTGAGATTAAAGGTGTGCGCAACCACTGTTTTTTTTTTTTTTTTTTTTTTTAGACAGGGTGTCGCTACACAGCTCTGGCTATCCTAGAAACTCACTATGTTGACTAGGCTGGCCTTGAACTTAAAGAGATTCACTTGTCTCAGCTTCCCAACCACTGGGGTCAAAGGCATGCACCACCATGCCTAAATACTTCCCTGCCTTTCTTGAAGCCATTTCTACCTTGCTACTCTTCAGTAATGAATGGACTCTAACTTCAATGCAGGCACAGTATATAGCTATGGGAGATTCTGAGCTATCTGGAAGTGATTCTCTGGTACCAGCAGAGGTCATGGTTTCCTATTTCAGTTCTGCTTACCCTCAAAGAGGGATGGGCAGCTCTGTGAGTGTTTCCTGCTCCCGGCATCTGACTTCTCTCTGGTCCTTAGTGTGTATATCTGACACCTCTCATAGTCTCATACCAAGGACCCTCAGCAGTGAATGGCCACCTCTGGGTCCTCTCTCCATTTTCGCCATCAGTGGCTGCTCTGTCTGGCTCTTCACTCCCAAGTTTAGCATCCCATCATCCCAAGTTCCTTCCTTCTCTCCACACCCGCTTGCCGGGCTGCTGAGAAAAGCACTTCTGACCAACACCCACAAAAGCATCTCAAGGCATTGTGCATCCTCTGCTAAGGCTAGCCACATGGTTCTGCTAGGAAGTGGAAAGCAGTCTCTCCATAGGTGATGCCCCTCCCCCATGCAGCAATCTCCCCGGACAACTTCAAATAAAGGAGCCACTCATTTCTGTGTGCACAGAGGCACCCAAAGTTTAAATTCTTTCTCTCGAAATTGCAAAAGGAAAGGAAGGTTTTGTCTCCTGGAAAGGGACCCCGGTCAGCAGCCGGAAGCTAAGACAGATCCAGGAAAGAGACTGACCCTATGCTGATTGCTCATTTAGGATGAGCATGACAGATCAGCTGATTGGCTGGAGATGTAAGGCATGAAGCTTTGCAAAGGAATTCACAAGCAAACACTTCAGTCTTGAACTTTTTAGTGCTCCTGAGTTGGGGTATAGAATGTAATGCTACCTTCAGCTTGTGTTTACTGTGTATGATAGCAGTTAAGTGCCGGGGATGCTAAACACAACCTAGAGTAAGTAAATGTTACAATGGAAAAACAAAAAGATTACGATGTATCATGTATGGGGGATCAGTCAACTAGCTAATCAACATCTAATGGTCTAAGTGCTGCTTTTAAAATATCATTTTAAGAGATTTTATTTATTCATTTTTTATGATGTGCATATATGGTGTTCAGGGAAAGTGCTTATATGCATGCAGGTGCTCCAGATGACCAGAAGAGGGCGACAGATGCCATGGAATTGGAGTTAAAGTGGCTGTGTGCTGTCCCACATGGGTGCTGGGAACTAAATTTGAATCCTCTGTGAGAGCACTATTTGCTCTTAATTGCTGAGCCATTTCGTCAGTCTCCATTTTAGAAAACTGAATAACATCCTACCAAACGACTGCTACCATCCACTGAACTATGGTCAGGGTTCTGCATTGGTTAATGATAAGGAAGGTCACAGTTGATGAACATTCTCTCCGCTAAATCTTTGCACAGCCGTGGTTAGTCTTCTGGATTGAGTTTCAAGAATGGAATAGTGGTGTAGAAGGGTGATGCTGGAGCCAGCCCCCATCTCTTTCCCATCAATAGTG
>JADRCD010227889.1:0-19809 GCA_019843815.1 Montemys delectorum
CCACAGCCTTCTGCCCCTCCAGTAGCCCACAGGACTGGAACAGGCTTCTGTTCCAGTGGTCAGGCCCTGTGGGCCCTCACTTTGTGTTCACATGTAGCTTTAACCTTGAGACCTTGATCCTCAAGTCAAGCACATCAACTCCCTGGGCTTCTCCTGAAGAGCCAGGTTTCCATAGCAACAGGCTAACCCACAGGGCCTTTGTGGTCCCCAGGGAGCTGCCTGGGTGCTGGATGCCAGCCTATCCTCTTTGTTCTGCTTGCTCAGCCTGTATTGCAGAGCCCTGTCCTGGCCCTGTTCTGACATTCTGTGGCCATAGGGACCCAGGGCTATGGGCCGAAAGACTGGGGGTTCTGTGTCTGTTTATCTCAGGAGCATATGTGAGCAGGCCTCCTGCTGCAAAATGAGAGGGAGATGAGGCCTGGCCTGCATCCTCAGAATCGGTCAAGAGTAAGCATAGCCTGGGGTCTCCACCTGAGGAGAAGCCACTCTTGCTGGAGATCTCTCTTGGCCTCATGGTGACAATTCACCTCCTCCCCTTTGCAGGTTGGTGGTGTACTGAGGCTCGAGGCTCCACAAGTGAGAGACCTGCCCATGGTCACATAGCTAGGGCAGAAACAGGAACTCCAGAGCCACTGTGCCCCATAACCCCCACTGTGGCTCAGAAGAGCCCAGTGCAGAGTCTGCCCTTCTGAAAAACCAGCTAATTGTGCTTTGCGGTTCTCCTATGTCTGCGCTCCCTGATGAGCGAGTGACAGACAGGCTTCCTCTGCCTCCACAGGCTGCCCAGCCTCTTGTCAGTGAGCCGTCTTTGAACACAACTCCTTTTATCACATGGTGACACACACGGTGGCAGAGGGTGACCGGGTGAGATTGTTGGGGAGGGGGCACAGGCCTATGCTTTGCTCCTGACAGCTAATTAGCGCACGTCTCTGCGCCAGCCTCTGGTGTGGCAGGCTTGTTGATGTGAGGTAGTCTGTAAAGGCCTCTGAGGAAGCAGGCTGTGGCAGGCCTGCTCAGGGCCAGCCCATCAGACCGTTGTTGGTCAGAGTTGAGCAAGGTCAGATCAACCAGGGCCTGAAACCCACTGTGCCTGTAAATGGCGGGTTCTAGACTGCCGGTTCCTCTGTAATGAGACAGCGCTGAAAGACCCCAGTCCACAGAGAATCCTGAATTTCTGCAGAAGATAAGCTCCCGTCAGGCCTGGAGCACTCAGCTGAACACAAAAAAACAGGTGTCTGAAGGTCACCAAATCCGGAGGCTTTGAGGGTCATGTCATATATGTGAGGAGTCACCTGGGCCAAGCCAAGAGGTGTCAGCCAGTCTTAGGGTTACAGTGAAGGGCCGGTCTCTGCACACACACACACACACACACACACACACACACACACACACACCCGTCGTGGCACTTGGATACATATTCTTTGCTGTGCTGGGAGTATTTATAGCGGGAACAATTGACTGTTGGGAATGAGGGATTCCAGGCTGTGGCACTGGCTCTGAGGGAAGAAACAGGTGGTTACTGTGGTTAGATACAGGCCTGTGCCAGGAGCCAGTGAGCCACAGCCCACCTATGCCAGGTGTTCTTCGTAGGAGGAAGGAACTGTTGGGGACATAGCACCTTGGGACTATATGACCCCCTTCCTGCTCCAACTGAGGTCCCTGGTGTGTGTCACACCATGATGTGGAGCTTACTGGGGAAACTGAGGCCTAAGGAGTGAGGGATGAGTGTTAGGGCCACAGAGAGTGATCTCCTTCATCAGTTTCACCTCTGACAGGGATTCAGAATTCTCCACCCAGCAGGGACAGAGTGTAAGTGGCAGCTGAGGCCCACACTCCAGGCTTAGCATTGGCCCCACAATGGCTCCACCTACCTGCAGGAGGCTCCTGCTGAGGGCTCCCATCTCCTTGTGCTCACACCATCAAGTGGTATCCGGGTTATGCCTACTTCACAGATGGTGGGACATGTATCACTGACTGTCACACCAAGGGCAGGAATGGCACTGTCTTCCATTGCTACCCTCCTGCCCTTTTAAGAAGAGAGGGGCAACCAGGAGGCCCTGGTAGATTAGATACATTCTGTCTGACTCCTAACCTGACTCCTGACCTGACTCCTGTGGGTTCATGCCTGTGTGCTTAGAGGCTCTAGACAAGGACTAGCCCCGAGCTGCGGCATACAAGCAGGCTTACAACCAGCTCTGAGCAGTTAGGATCCCAGACCCACTTTGCCGGCACCCTGCCCCGTATCTCCTGCTTGCTTTGAGCATCAGAGCCTGAAGGGTGGTCCTGCTCTCTGCCATGCCCCCCCCTACCCCCGGCTCTGAGCAGCTGGCTTCTTCCTGCCTCAGAGCAGGGCCTGCATCTCCTGGTCAGCTAATTATGTGGAAAATTGGAAGAAATTGCAGAAGCCTCTGCGGGAAATGAGGTCAGGGCTGAAGGTTATCAGAGCGGCAGCCCTGCCTCTCTCCAGAGGCCTCCCCTCCCCGAGGCTGAGCTTGCAGTCCCCCCACTCTCCCCACCCCCACCCCTCCCCTCCCCAGTCAGCTTCCCAGCTGTCCCCTTCCTTCTCCCCTCCCCCACCGTAAAAATCCAGAAGGAGATGCACAGTGGGCCAGCTTCCCTGCCTTGCTCCCCCAGCTGCTTTCTCCAGCCGCCTTCATCTCTACAGGGGTGGGGCGGGGTGATATGGGGGTGGGTGGGGCCAGAGCTGCTTGCCGGCACATCCAGGCGCACGTAGGACAGGACAAAGCCAGACTGCATCCTTAGCCTGCCAAAGTACTCTGGTGCCCAGCACTCACATGGACAAACATGTATTGAGCACCTACTGTGTGCAAGCATTAGTTGGCCTTTCTTTCCGTTCTTACTATTCTCTTAAACACATCTGTGGCTTCCTTGATTTCTTGGGTTGTTTCCCTTGCTGAACCAACTCCTGTTCATCCTTCTGCATCCACTCTGGGCAGCCCTTCCCCACACAACTAGTGCATGTGTGGGTATATGTCTGTCACACATAAAGCAGAGTGGTTACGTATGGACCGTAGGACCTGGGACTGTTGGCTCAATGGTCTCCTTAAGCCTCAAAGGACTCTTCATCTGTAAAAGAGGGCAGCCCCCAGAAGTGTTGATGTCCTTGGGTAGTGGTCAGATTTCAACGTGGTGTGTGTGTGTGTGTGCGCGCGCGCGTGCATTTGTGAAGGAGCGCATGCATGTGTGTGCGGGAGTATGTTTGCATTCATGTGGGTGTGTATCTCCATGTAGCATTTGGGCCTTGGGCTGTCAGGTCAGTAAGGGCCCACCTCTGTGCCCCGCCTCCTCTTGGCCCCAGCGGTCTGTACATCTCTGCCCACCAGGTCGCAATGGGTTCCAGGGACCACATGCTCTCCAAGGAAGTCCTTGGGTGCCTTCTGCTGGTCCCTGGCATGGGTGAGGCCATGAATGCTCAAGGGGGTTGAGGCAGGAGAACTGCACAGTGTCCCCCCTGGGAAGCTAAGGTCACCCTTCAGGGACTGCTCGTCTACCTCCGTAGCTTGCATCTCACACAAGAGCACCTTCCTGCAGCCCCTACTCGATATGGTCCTAGTTGGTGGTCCCCTGTCTGGGCCACAAGTGTTCATCTGAACCCATCTCCAGAGCTGAATCGAGTATGGAGGCGGGAGCGTCACCACATGCTATCTGGGAGGACTTGGAGGGCAGCTATCAGGGAACCGTGGAGGCCTGGACAGCGGCTGCCAGTGAGGCTCCCATGCTACCCTCACCTCCCCTGTGGGCTGCTGGTATTTCCCCTCCCATAGGCATGGTCCTTGTCTGCCTCTCTTGTTACATCCCACCAGCCATGTCCCCTCTCTTGGAACACTAGGACCCTGACCGGTCGGTCTACTGTCCTAGCTACCCAGACATGGAAGCTAAGGGAAGAGACTTAGCTGTGTCTGTCCCTGACTCTAGTCACTTTGATTCATGAGAGAAGGGGAGGGGTTGTGGGCTCTGCCTGCAGAGAGAGCTCAGCCCTGGAGGCTTTGGAGTTAGAGATTCCGGGGTAACCAGAGAGGGCGCAGACTCCAGGACATGTGGGCCAGCGTAGTGCCTGAGGCCCGAGGGAGCCACTCCATCATATACACATACATATGCATCATATACATATACATCCACATATACACACACATACATACACACATGCGTATACATCACATACATGTACATATATATATCTGCATTGTTTAACACAGAGTACAGAGAATAAGCAAGGTGTCTCTACCTCTCTTTTGCTCGGTTGACTGATCTAGATGGTGGCTTCTTGGGGGCTGTGGACCCCTCCCTGGGGATCTTCTCCTTCTTCCTTCTTACCTTGAGGTGTCCTGATGATCTCCCCAGGGCAGAAGAGACAGGGAGCCTTCGTAATTGACTTGTGTTCAGACTGCCGGACAGCCTAGCATCTGCATCAGTAGAAGAGAGGATGCCTCAGTGCGCACGCGCGCGCGCGTGTGTGTGTGTGTGTGTGTGTGTGTGTGTGTGTGTGTGTGTATACATGCCTGTGTGTGTATGTGTATATGCATGCACCTGCATGCTTATGTGTGTATATATGCATGTATGCGTGTGTGTGTGTATATACATGCCTGTATGTGTATATATGTAGATGTATGTATGTGTGTGTGTGTATGCCTGTGTGTGTATGTGTTTGCTTGTGTGTGTATGTGTGTGTGCCTGTGTATGTATGCCTGTGTGTATGTGTATGTATGTATGCTTATGTGTGTATGCCTGTGTGTGTATGCATGTATGTGTATGTGCCTGTGTGTTTGTGTATGCTTGTGTGTATATATATATGTTTGCCTCTACGTGTATATGCCTGTGTGTTTCTATATGTGTATGTCTGTGTGTGTTTGTGTGTCTATGTATGTGTGTGTATGCCTGTGTGTTTGTGTGTCTATGTGTGTGTCTGTGTGTATGCCTGTGTGTTTGTGTGTCTCTGTGTGTGTCTTTGTGTATGCTTGTGTATTTGTGTGTCTTTGTGTGTGTCTGTGTGTATTCCTGTGTGTTTGTGTGTCTCTGTGTGTGTCTTTGTGTATGCCTGTGTGTTTGTGTGTCTCGGTGTATGTCTTTATATATGCCTGTGTGTTTGTGTGTCTCTGTGTGTGTCTGTGTGCATGCCTGTGTGTGTGTGTTTGTCTCTCTCTCTCTCTGTGTCTAGAACTGAATTACCTACTCAACATCTCACTAACGGCAGGCCATTTTGGGGCTTTGGTCTCTGCCGAGCTGGCTCATTTTTCAGGACTGATGACTGAGGCTTTAAAAGGGAGAGAGAGAGGTACAGCTCAGGGTTCAAACCTACTCCACTCCTGAGCCTGGTGTGGTTTCCCCTAGGGCTGTTGATGTGCTCACTAATGCCCACCCCAGATTTCTGAGCAGCCCCGCTTTCAGCACTCAGCCCCCAGCTTTCAGCACGCAGGCTTCCACTGGCCAAGGCTCCTCAAGGCCAGTGGGTGGTGGTCAAGTGCCCCCTCCTCCTGCAGCCTTGACTGTCTGAGGACTCTGCCCCAGTGTGGGGTGGAGCCACTGAAGTGGAGCTGGCTTTTCCCATTTGCAACTCTCTTCAGACATTTTCAGAATCTGGAAACAATTAAAGCAGCCCAGTGGGGGCTGATTGTACGCAGTCAAAGCGCCGGCTGTTGTGTTTGTCAGATTGATGTTGCCCTGGGCTGGCTGCTTTGTTAGCGCTCAGTCCTGCGTGGGGCCTTGAAGGAACCGCACACTAGAGGGAGGAAAAATCCATCTCATAATCCTCAGAGGCGCAGCTCTGCCAGCTGGAGACATCATCGCCCCGGGTGTTTCCAGGGTGGGCGAGGTGCTGGAGGACGGAGAGGGTGGCTTCTAAATGGGCCTGTCTGGTTTGCAAGACAGCCCATCCATTCTGAAGACAGAGGGAGAGATGGGAGTCTTGACCTGGACCTGCAGGCCGTCTGGCTGGGAGAGGCTGCTTGTCATCTGTTGGTCTTGTAATGGCTTGTCCCAGTCAGGAGGAGTCACCAGGAATCACTCACTGGAGGCCAGGGGTTGGGGGCAGGGGAAAGGCATCCCTAGAACCCAGTGTCCCTGTCCCTTAGTGAGAGAGCAGACGTGGGAAGAGGGAGCACCAGATGGAGCACCAGGCCATTAGATGTCAGCCTGGATCTCTGCCCTCGATGCCATTCTGCCGAGTCGTCTGCACTGGCAGATTCTGACTCTGGGAACGGGAGGGTCACAGCCCTTTCCAAGACAGTGGGAGGGGATGCCACTGTCCATTAGCAGATGGTGTATGCAAAGGTGTCTGTGCATGCACTGGGTGCTCACTCAGCTGCAAGGAGACTTGTGTGAGTGCACCCCAAAGCATGATGGGAGGGGTTGAAGCCATAGGATCACCATGGACAGGAAGCCCAGCTAGGCAGGAGCAGGGGAAACCCTAAGAAGTGCAGAGCTTCTTCCTAGGGTTGTGAGAACATTCTAGAATGGGCGGAGGTAGTAGTTGTGGGACGGTACATTTGTGCTGTGCACTGATGGGCCATGGACTTTGCATTTCTAGACTGACCAGCATGACCCAGTGTGTGTTTTACCACACCGTGGACAGAGTTGAAGACGAGAGGTGCTGGGGAGTGAGTCAGTCAGCAAAGTGCTTCCTTCATAAGTATGAGAACCAGAGTTGGATTCCCAGAGTTGGAATCCAGTTGGATTGCTCACAACAGTCTCTTAACGGGTCCGGGGGATCTGTTACCCTCTTCTGGCCTCTGTGGGCTCTGTACACACATGGTTCACAGACATACATGCAGGCAAACCATACACATAAGATAATAAATCAAGTTAGTATATGTATATATGTAATATATTATATAGGTACAGTGACATGCATCTCACTTTGTGGGTGTGGAGGCAGGAGCCTGGCATTCACTGGCCAGCTAGCTTAGCTATATCGGTGAGCCTCGGGTTCGGTAAGAGACCCTGTCTCAAAACACCAGATGGCAAAGTGATTGAGGAGGACGACTGACCTCTGGCTTCTCCATGTGTGTGTCCATGTCTCTTACATAAGCGTGAACAGGAACATAGACAGGAGAAGAGGGAAGTGTGCAGGCTTGCTCACTGTGCTCCAGTAGAGGTTTGCTGTGCAGCCCTTCCTCTCTAAAACCTGGTGCACCTTGCTCAGCAACCCAGGGCTCTAATACCTCACACTTTGCTCTGTATGAGGAGACTCTCTCGGGAGCATGACGAGTGCCAGGCGAGCTCCTCCCAGGCTCCTCTGCTGAGGGGCCTGTCCTCCCCTGGTGTCTAGCATCCCTCATGGATGGGCCTCAGTCATGTGACCAGACGCCTGCTGTCCTTTCACAGAGAATAGAGCTGATCCAGAGAGACCATTGCTGTAACCTTCCCAGCCCCAACTCCTCCTGTGCTCTGTGAGTGGTGGAGGGACTCTACATCATCTGCAACCTCCCATCAGGAGCATCTGGGCACACAGCATCCTACCATAGCTTCCTGCAGCCTGTGCCCCTGCGGGGCTGCTGTGAGCAGTCACACGCTCTTCTGCTGGCAGCCAAGTACTCTGTAGGAGACAGAGCAGGCAGTAGCAGGAGCTGACCCCTGCAGAGGGCTCCCTGCCTCCATGCAAAGGAGGGTTCAGGTCTCACCATCACAGTCCTCAGTGGAGGCCTAAGGTCAAATCCCAGAAGTCTGTCCTGGATGTTGGAAGGCTGGGGACTGAACTGCCGTTCTTAAAGATCCTGCCTCAAGCCCAGGGCCCTGACCCGGGTACAAGCTGGGCAAGGGTGAAGCAGGCACCAAGCCCCATGCTCCCAGCAGATGGCGCTCTCACCCTGGGAAGGGAGCTTGCCTGGGGAGGTGGAGAGGGCTCTTGGTTATGTCTCATTTATTCTTGCACAGCAGGTTTGATGACTTGTGGCAGAGCCAGAGAAGGTTCTTCTTATGTACTTGGGCCTTGGGGTTTCGTCCTACCCATAGACATCCTGGGGGGCCAATCATGTTAGCGCAGTGGTGTCCTGGTGTATAGCCAAGCCACAGAAAAGGGGCCCTAGTGGGTTCCTTGGTAAGCTTGACGTTTCCAAGTCGTAGATGGGTAAACCCAGAGAGGTCTATTCATTTGCCTGAGGCCACACAGCTGAGAGTACAACCCTAGCTTGCTGGGCAAGTGGAGGGCCTACTGGCTTTTTGCTGGGAGATAGCTCCGTGCTGTTGAAACACCCTGGATAAATTTCTCTGCTTAATCTCCAAGGCTGGCACCACTGAAGCAGGGGAAATGGAGACACAGGGACTTCGGTGATGTGCCCTGGGATTGTCAATGATCTTGTACAATGGACAGGAAACTTGGCTCAAACCGGGCCAGGTCAAAGTCGTGACCCCATTTTATACATGTGACTTAGGTAGTTGGGCCCAGGGCCTGGCTGAGGTGTGGTATTTGAAGCCCTGTCAACAAGTGTTGATTTTTGTTTGTGGGTTTGGTTTTGGTTTTTTGAGACAGGGTTTCTCTGTATAGCCCTGGCTGTCCTGGAACTCTGTAGACCAGGCTGGCCTTGAACTCAGAGATTGGCCTGCCTCTGTCTCCCAAGTGCTAAGATTAAAGGCGTGCGCCACCACTACTGCCCAACTTGTTTGTGGGTTTCTATACTTATTTTGATGAGTGTTGAGGAAGAAAACATTAGATTTAATACTGCAGATTTTTTTTAAAGTCATTTGAGCTAGATATGGAGATGGGCCCCCTTTAGTCCCAGCACGTGAGAAGCAGAAGCAGGTGGATCTCTGGTCTACCATAACAAGTCACAGGACAGTCAGGGCTACACAGAATTTATTTATCTCAAACTAAAATATAAATAAAATAAAATTACCTGAGACAAGCGTGAGCCTGTCTCTGTAAGCAGAAATTCAAAGCAGCTTGGTATTTTTGAACCCAGATTTTCTGGGGTATTTAAAAAAATATACTTATTTGTTTATATGCTTGTGTGTCCCAAGGTACTCGTGTGGGGGTCAAAGGTTATCGTGGGAGCTGGTTCTCCCACCATGTGGCCCCAGAGGATTGAACTCAGGTTCTCAGGCTTGGTAGAAACTACTTTTACTTACTGACTCATCTAGCTGGCTCTGGGGTGTGTGTGTGTGTGTGTGTGTGTGTGTGTGTGTGTGTGTGGTGTGTGTGTGTTTAATGCAAGCATGGATTGGAGAGATGGCTCAGTGGTTAAGAGTACTTGTTGCTCTTGCAGAGGACCTGGGTTCGATTCTCACCACCCTAAGGTAGCTCACCACCATCTATAACTCCAGTTCAGGGGGATCTGATGGCTTCTTCTGACCTCCTTGGGTACCAGGCACACACATAGTGCACAGACAAAACATTCATACACATAAAATAAACTTAGTAAGTCTAAAAGTAAATCTGTAAGGTGCAAGCTCAGCTTCCAGGTGGGGCTGCTGAGACCCAAACTGTACTCTGAGGTGATGACTTGGGGTGAGTGGGGTCCAGGGCCCTGGGTGGCGAGGGCCCACAGCTCACACAAAACAGGTCTGTGGCCCCAAGCCTCAGTTTTTCCTTGAACCTGGGTTGTGTGTCCCCTGCCTATGCCATGGGGGGTACGTGCATCCGATCACAAAGCAGGCAATGTGCTGATTGGTGAGGGGGAACTTTGTGGGCTTGTTTGTTTGCTTGCCTGCTTTTGCTTTGTTCTTTGTATGTACGTGTGCGTCCATGTGACTGTATGCCATAGACATGTAGGGACTGCCAAGGCCGGAAGAGAATGTCAAGTCTCCTGGAAATGGAGTTACAGGCAGCTGGGAGCCACCCAGTATGGGTTCTGCAAACCAAACTTGGGCCCTCTGGAAAAGCAGCCAGCACTCCTAACCACACAGCCCAAGGGGAGAGTATTGGAACCTGGCTTCCCTGGGTTTCTTTGTGTTTTAGAGGCTCCAGCCCTCCCTGGAGGTTTAAGGGAAGCCCAGTTCCTGGTGGAGGAGGTAAATTCGGGGGAGGGGGGGATCAGAGGAAGCTGTGGCTCAGCAGCCCCTTCCTCTGCAGTGTGGTGCCAGGGCCCAGCGTCACTCTGCGTCTGTACCCAGAGATCTGAGGGGAGCTGGCTCTACTCAGGCTCCAGAATATTCTAATCTTCTGTCCAAACACAAGCTGTTTCGGAGCAATGGAGTTACCCCCCTGCCTTCCAGTACATGGTCTGTTGGGTTGTGGTCCACGGGCTCTGTTAGCCAGATGGGTGTGCGTGGAGATTTGGGGGAACTGCAAAGCTCCACTTGCTGCCTATTGACCCAGACCTTGAACAAGGCCTCTTCAGTCCAAACCAGTCGATTTCCAAACTGAGGAGGCCTTACAGGAGCCCGGGGGGGGGGGGGCAGGGTGGGGGGACTCCCATGGTTCCTTTATTTGCTGTATCCCTCCCTCCCCACCCTGTTGTGATTCCATTACAAAAACCAGCCTTGCACGTGTCTTCCCATGTGGCATGTTCTCAAAGCACACTGCCTGAGCATCTGTCTGCCTTGGGAAGCCAGGCAGGGACAGAGGGGTCCTGTGGCCTGGGCTGGTGATGGAGGTGGGTTGTCAGGGTCCATGAGAGCTGGGCCCTAGGCTGCCTGCCTAGGTCCTCCTGGCACAGTTTGTTCCCCTTTAGGGCCGCTCTGAGGACCCATGAAGAGGGTAGAGCAGCCAGGAGAGTGGCCAGGTGACTCTACTGCCCTAGGCTTCCACGTGAAGACACAGGGAGAGTGAGTCCGGGAAGACCACAGCAGCCACACCTGTCACACAAAGGGTCCTTTGAGCACAGAGGACTCAGACTGCTGAGCCCCACAGGGCAGCTGAGGCCTGGGGAGTGAGAGGGCAGTCCATCCAGGACCCCATTCTTATGCTACAAAGAACTGGCCACTCTATGGTGGCTGGTGGTGTTCGCACCCCGCCCCATTTCCAGCTCGCAGCTGCAGCCTCAAGTTAATTAACCCTCCCAGCACCTCTCCAGAGGAGCTAATTAGGACTCAGATCTCCTCCGTGGGTGGCTAAACCAAGGCCCACGGGGCAGAGCGAGGGAAAGAGGCTGAGCCTGGGCTCAGTGTCAACACCCGGCTCACAGCTTTGAGATGCCGGGGGTGTGGTGGGGGGGGGGAGGTTTCAGGGGCCTCCAGCTACTTTCAGAGAAGCCGATTTTGCTGTCTTCTTAAAAGTGTACACAGTGCTTCCCCAAATGGGGAGTTCTAGGAATTCAGACCCGGCCAAGCTGGTGACCATGGGCAGATCCAAGGTGTGGGTGGCCCTGGTGGCAGGGAGGGCAGTAGTGACCAAATCCTCTGCAGGCTGAGCAATGTCCAGACTCCTCTTCCGTTTAGACCTCCATGCCAGGCCGTCTAGAAGGGAGCTCAGTGGAGCCGTTTTGTGAATGGGCTGCTGTCACCGCGGTAGGTCAGGGTCAGCCTCCAGAAGCCCCAGGGCCTTGGGCTGGCCGCTCTCAGCAGGACATTCACTCCTGTAGGCCTCGGGGCTGTGTGTGTTTGCTTTGGGATAGAGATGCCCCCCCCCCCCCCCCCTTGACTTGCAGGAGCCAGGCCTGTTGCTTGTTGCTCGCTGTTTCTTCAGCCTCCTGCGGGGCTGGCTGACATCAAAGCCTGTCTCCCTGAGGCTTGTGAGAGCTCTACCCACCCCCAAGAGTCCTTGCTTGTTCTAGGGGCACAGGGTCAGTGGTGATCGGCAGCAGAGGTCCCCGTGTCTGGTGGCTTTCGGACTCTGGAGGAAAGGGGACTGTGTGACTGTCTCTTTGGTCAGAGGTACCCCAGAAATTTTAGTTTTCCATGAGAGTTTATCATGACATAGATATTCCCCTTTTTTGGTTTTATTCTTATTTTTTTTTACATATTTATTTAAAAGATTTATTTATTATGCATAATTTCTGCCCGTGTGGACATCTGCAGGACACAAGAGGGCACTGGATCCCATTACAGATGGTTGTGAGCCACCATGTGGTTGCTGGGAATTGAACTCAGGACCTCTGGAGGAGCAGCCAGTGCTCTTAACCGCTGAGACATCTCTCCAGCCCCCAACATTCTTTTTCTTAATACTAAAGACAGAACCCAGGGTCTCATGTATGCTGTTGGGCAAGTACTTTACCACGAGCTATGTTCCCAACCCTTTTCCTATTTTTATTTTAAAACAGTCTCACTCTCTTTTAAAATAAACATAACTGTAGCCTAGGCTAGCCTTGAACTCATTCTGTAGCCCAGGCTAGCTTTGAACTCACTCTGTAGCCCAGGATAGTCTTGAACTCATCCTGTAGCCTAGGATAGCTTTGAACTTACTCTGTAGCCCAGGCTAGCCTTAAACATGTGGTCCTCCTTTTCCTCAGCTTCTGAGTAGGTATGCTCACAAGTCTGTCACCATGCTTATCTCTCTATTCAGAATCTTATACATTTTCTGTCCCAGGGTTTCCTAAGCCTATGCACATGGCTTCGTCCACCTTGAGGGTGGATCTCTGGTTAAAAGCCATGGTATAAGGTCACTGTAATCATGTAGTATTATTGCGTGTCTCATGAGCTCCACACCAGGTGGCTTAATCCACAGTGTCCTGATGGAGCTGTGGGTTGGACCCAGCTGTGGCCCCTTTGTTACGGTTTTCCTGAGAGGTGGCCATCAGGGGCCCTAGGCCTGTGCATAGATCCCTGTGGTTGGCTAGGAAAGGCTGTCTCCAGGAATCCTCTCCTCACGGGGTGCCTAAGTCTACTCCTGACCATGAACCGCTTGACGGGTCAGACCTGCAAGGCAGCTGGCTTGATAGCACTAAGACCCAACCCCAAAGCAGCCAGACTTCAGTCTATCTCAGCCCAGATCCCCTGCCACCAAGCCCTACCCCATCCCACAATGCTCTCTGCTGGCCCCATACACCGCTCCCCCACCCCCACCCCACACACACACTGGTCCTGACCCCATACAGAGAGCAGGCGTGGCTGCAGGCCATGCATAGCAGTGCCTATGGCTTAGGTCCCAGCCTTGCCCTCCAGTCTACTCTTTGTAGGCCTCTCTCAGCCTGGGCTGTGTATGACTATGAGATACTGCCGGAGTAAGAGCTCAGCATGCCAGGCCGAGGTACACGTTGACATGATCAGAATATCTATCCTCGGGATATACAGGAAGTCCTTAGACATCTTTGCTATGGTGGCTGCGAAGGACCGGAAGGCAGGGTCACCCAGTGCAACCTCGTCAGGCTGTGGACTAGGGGAGGGCCCTGGCTGAACTGCAGGCACTGTCTGGAGATATTTCCACATTTCATAAACCCATATCACAGACTAGGAAACTGAGGCTCAGAGACACCAGCCATTGCCTAAGGACACACAGCCAGGGAATAGTGCAATTGTATTCACATCCTGGCACAGACAAGTGTGTGAGTGGCACACACCTATGATCCTAACACTTGAGAGGCTGAGGCAAGAGAACTGAGAGGTCTGGGTTAGCCTGGGCTACCTAGTGAAGCCCTGCCTCAAAAAAAAAAAAAAAAAAAAAAACAAAAAAACAAAAAAAACCAAGAAAATAAACAAACAAAAAACAGGAAAGGTTATGTTTGTCCCAGCCTACACTCAGCTTCCTCTGCTATACTTGCTCTCTGCCCAGGTCATGTTGGTTGGGTCCCTCTTCCCATCCTTGAATCTCAGTTCTGCCCTGTAAATAAAGGGGGAGACACCCTGTCACACTGACAACCAGCTGTGCAGCTTCCAGATGCCTGGCTCAGGTGACAGCCTTGCAGGTCGGAGGCCTGGAGATCTAAGAGACAGCGGTGGAGCGTGTGCTGGCTGTCACCACAGGATGGCTCTTGGCGTATAATCACTTCCTACAGCGCAGGGACAAAGAGCACTGGTGACAGACAGAAGGCTCTGACAGAGGAGGCGGGAGGGCAGAGCCGTGGAGGGGGAGAGGTCTCACTGCGGGGTGCGTGGCCTCTGCTCACATCTGCGTGGCAGGTGGCAGGTGCGAGCTGCTGGCAGGACACCTGAGCTCTGCAAGCCGAATGCCCCAGGCCCCAGGGCTCTGTTGTCGAAGCAGCATAAAACACAGGTTTTTCCTGGCCACCAATTAAGGGTCGTGCTGATGGGTCTAGTACGAGCAGTGAGAAGAAACTTTTGCCTGGATTCTCAGCCTGGAGTCTCTGTGGTGGGGGAATCGTGGCTCACAGTGGGATATGCTTGTGGAGTGACGGGGAGTGTGGCCCTAGATGATGGTACAGACCTGGCAGGGTTGGCCACTTCCTCTGTCCCACACACAGCTGTCACCTTGTCACCGCCCAGTGCCAGGGACTCGCTCTCCCATGCAGGGGCCCGTGCAAAGGCACCTGGCTCACTTTTGCTTACTGGGCAGATCCATGGAGTACAGGCCAGGCTCTGAGACAAACAGATTTTAAGCTCAGAAATAGAAAACCATTTGCAAACAGCCCATAACGGTAGCTCCAGGCAGGAGTCCTCACAATGGCCGAGCCTGGGTATGGGGGCATGAGGCAAGAGTGGCTGTGGATCATCTTGAAGTGTCTCTAAATGCTGATTCATATTTTATGTATGGCTTGTGGGTTTGTTGTTGTGTTTGAGACACAATCTTACTAGGTAGCCCAGGCTGGGCTGGAACTCACCATCCTCCTGCCTCAGCCTCTTGAGTGCTGTTAAGCTTGTTAATTTCAAGGCAGAAAATAGGGCAGTGGTGGCGCACGCATTTAATCCCAGCACTTGGGAGGCAGAGGCAGGTGGATTTCTGAGTTTGAGACCAGCCTGAGTGAGTTCTCGGACAGCCAGGGCCACACAGAGAAACCCTGTCTTGGAAAACAAAAAACAATCAATCAAGGCAGAAAATAGCCCCTTTAAACCTGGCAGATGCCACAGGCACATGATGGGTATCACTAAGGTAGACAGATGTCTCCATGGGTCCCCAGGGTGAGGCTCTGGGGGGGTGTGGCATCACCTCTGGGGGGTGCTGTGTGGTAAACGGTCACTTGCTGAGGTGAGGGTCAGAGTGCTGGCTCCGCTCTGCTGGGTGTGTGATTAGCTGCTCGCTATCTACCAAAGTGCATCAGCAATGACAGCAACAGCCCAGCTTGAGAACTAAGAGCCCGGCTCTGGTCCTGAGGCCAGGAACACAGCTACAAAACCCTTCTGGCTCCCAGCATGGGGCTGGTCCATGAACTCTTGTCATGAGGCCTTTACAGTAGCCGGGTAGGCAACTACAACACAGACAGTGAGCTGCTGTGAGGGCCTGTCTTCTTGAGGGTCCAGGGTGGGAGACAGGAGGAGCTCAGTCTCTCCTGCAGACCCTCCAATGAAACCTCTTTCATCTGCAGCCCCTCTCTCCCCAGTGTATGCCCTGGGGTAAACGTGTGAGCCTTGCTCACCAGACTGGAGGGCAGTGCGCTTCATGCAACCGAGTGGATGTCAGCCATAGCCTGTTATCAGAGACATGGGGGACTTCTTTCCATTCCTCTCCTCATGAGTTCAGGAGGGTTAGTCCATGGGTTGGCAACAGCCTGCTCTGTCCCTGCCAAGTGACTCACAGGAGACAGGAACATTTATTTGAAGGAACATGATTGTTGGCTCTGGGAAATCAGAGAGAAGCATCCACCATGCCCACAGGTTCAACTGGCTCACTGTGCTCCAAAAGTCACAGCTGGTGTCAACCTCACTGACCTGGGTACCTGAGAGCTGAGTGATGTACCCCAGAGGCAGACATTGCAGGGGAGATGTTTCTCCCAAGATCATTGTGAGGCTCCGGCCTGGGAAGCCAGGGCCTGCTGATGACTTTGGACATGACACTTGGAGCCCTACTTGTCAGCAGTTCCCCTTGCCAACGCTTCTTGGGCACGGTGGCCCATTTATTGATTAGCCTAGCGGTCTAATCTTTGAACAGAATTGATTTTTTTTTAAAGATTTATTTATTTATTTTATGTATACGAGTACACTATAGCTGTCTTCAGACACACCATAGGAGGGCGTTGGATCCCATTATAGATGGTTGTGAGCCACCATGTGGTTGCTGGGAATTGAATTCAGGACCTCTGGAAGAGCAGTCAGTGCTCTTAACTGCTGAGCCATCTCTCCAGCCCCGATTTTTTTTTTTTAAGATGAAGGATTTGGGCTGTTTGAGCATCTGTTCTGATGTCACAGGGATGCGTAAATCAGGTGCGTTGGAAAGGCAGATTTGAATCCCCATGCAGGGAGCTGGTTGTAAGGAAGGGATGAGTATTTGCCAGGACTATCTCCCAGGGCACAGCAGCCATTTTGAGAGCTCCGCATTGGTGCTGCTACAGAAGGCCCGAGAGCATCCCTGGCCTGCGTGCCTCTCTGGCCTCAACTTTGTCTGCCCTGTGTCATGGGATGGGGATTAGCTGGCTGGCGGCAGATGCGTGTTCCACAGTGGCTTGGAGAGCTGGCTCGTGCGACGGACCAGCTGGAGGCTGAGCACTGGGGTCTGTGTGAGGCAGATGGCTGTGTCGAATTTGGCTCTCAGAAACTGTGCAAGACACGCTTGGCGGGACTCAGTGGCCTGGCCTCCCGGGTGGGCCGAGTTGCTGGGCCTGTGCTGCCTGCCTGGCCTGCATTGCCTGCGTATGGCATTATAGGTCTTTCTGGAAGCCTAGAAGCTAAATGACACATAGGTCCTTCCAATGACCACAGCCCATTCAGGACAAGCCTGCCCCTACCTCAGGCCACACCACCCTATGCTCACCTTTATCCTGGATGCTTGTGTGGACAGTTCTATACAAACAATTCACTACCCCAGGGCAATTTGTGCCTGCTGAGCTCTCTGCCAAGTGTCACATATCCCCTTGCTTCCCTTAGGCCTCTGTGAGTCCTTTCCTGTCCATGCTATCTGAGATCCTCATCTTGGGCCCACCACACTCCTCGCTGTGTGTGGCTGACCTGTTGTGTGTCACCTGAGGACCTTATTTTCCCTTCTGACCCTTGCTGGGTCCCATGAGTCCTGTGGGCCCTGGGTTGACCTTGAGTAATGGCTGTCTATAAGAGACACTCAGTAAATGCGTATGGGAGGGGAAAATGGAGGTGACAAAGACCCAGGTGCCACCAGGCCCTCTGTGTTATGAGGAAGCAGAGAGGTCCTGCCCTGCATTTGCTCTAAAACCTTGCAGTTAGATGGAATTGTCAGGATGGACTGGCAGACAAACGGGTGGGTGCGTGGGCAAAGATCCAGCTGAGGCGCCACACTCCACCCTGCCAATGTCCCCACTGGGCTGAAGGGACATTAGGAAGATGTCTGCGGCGGCTACAGGCCAAAGACTATCCTGCTTGGGCTAAGGAGAGAGTCACAATAGCTCCTGGCCTGGGGTGCTCTCATTTGGGGTGGGGGGGATGGCTTTATCCATTTAGGACAGCAGAAGTCTGGTTGCTGCCTACTCTGCAGTGGGAGTAGGGGTACAGGGAGGGGTGAGGATGGGTCTGGGATGGCTGCCTGGGGGAGTTGGTGGCATTTGGGCGAAGTGCCTAGGTAAGTGACTGCTGCTTCTCTCTGCTCCATAGCTCTTGGGACCTTGCCATCAGCTCCCCACCCCCATCTTGTGCAGAGGCCCAGAGGGGGCAGGTGACTGGCCCACAGCGGCACAGCTGGGATGTCAGGAAGTAGGGCTCAGCAGGGCAGTGAGTGGGCACATACCCACTCTGTAGAGCAGTGACAAACAGGAACTGGGTGGGTTAGTCACTGCTCCCCTGAGGACTGGCCTGTACTTCTTTGGATTTGGTCCTCGGATGCCTCAGGTCCCCGGAGGACAGTGTCAGAGTGAAATAGGGGAGGCTGAGAAGTGGACATTGCCCCTACAGCTTGCTGGCCTGTGGGGTGGCTGAGCTGGCTGCCGGGGACTTGTGGGTGAGGCCTGCTGAGGGCCAGGGTAAGGCAAGCAACAACAGTAGACACCCAGGCACAGGTCTGCTTGCACCAAACACGTGCACATGCTGAGCTCGAGGCTATTTGGCCCACTTCCCAAATGAGCCTAACTGCCCATTGGTATGTCTGCCCCAGGTTCCCTTACAGAAATGACAGGTGTCTCAGTGGTAACAGCAGAGCTTTGACCCTAAGGGGCCCCGGTCATAAACATAGCCAGCACAACCTCACCTAGCACAGGATCACAAAGGTAGGCTGCTGCGATTCCCAGAGACTGAGGTACAGGAGGCCCAGCCTGCATCAGCAACTGAAACAAGAAGCCAGAGAGTTGTGGCACGGGCAGGTAAGAGGCAGATGGGATCCAGCTTGCTTTTTTTTTTTGGCTATCTTTCTCAGGCGCCAACCAGTACCAGCACATACAACCTGGGCCCTGGCTGCAAGGGTGTTTGCAGGAACCAGAGGCCGTGTGTTACCTTAGCCAACCTGGGTGCTGTCAGCAGGACCCAGAAGATGAGACCCAGGTCTGACCCCCGGCCACCAGTTACACAGTGCTCTGTGACACTTGGGCAAGCTGTCATTTCCTTTGCTGTGAAATGGGAGCGTTGCAGAGTTCTTTTGGAAGCGCCTAGTGCTTGAACAGCGCTCTCCCAATGCCGCCACAATCAGACTAACAACCTGAGGGGTTGTGTATGTGTGAGAAGGACTGAGGAAGATTCTAGAAACCTGGTGACTGTCAAAGCAGGTGGTGAGGACATGACTTCTGGTCTAGCATGGTGTTACTGCCCTAGGTGGGAGGTGCTCCCTGTGCAGGAAGTGTCCCTGCTGGCCAGACCTGTACCCCCTAAAGCCTGGTGAGTTCTAGGCCTTGGCTTTGTTCTGGACTATAAGGCCAGCCTGGGCTACTCAGGGAGAAGGGGAAAAGGCATAAGCATGTGGCTCTGAAGGAAAGGAGACTGGACAAGGACAGACCTAAAGGCGCAGTGGGGAATGTAGGGGGCAGAATGTCTCTCGGGATGGGCTGAGGAAAGGAGCAGTGTCTTTCTGCTGGGTAGAGAGTGCTGTGGGCAGTGGGGAGCCATGGAGGGTGCATGGGAAGGAACGGTCCAAGCCAGGGCCTATTAGCTCTGAGGGGGTTGGGCTCCACCAGAGCAGGTCGACTGGCTGGGTATGACCAAGGATAGTGGAGCGAGCACAGACCTCCATGGATGGCCTTGGCCCCCTCCCTTCTTTGTGTAACTGAGGGCTTCAGGACTGACTGAGCAGGGCGATTGTCCCTCCTTGGCCTCCAGCACCACCTTCCCCTGGCCTGGTCTGTACCTGCTGCCTGAGTGAGTCTCTCTCCTGCCATCTAGGTGCTTGGTCTACAGAGAGCAAGAGCTGGGCCATCGTCCTCCGTCTCTCGTTTGACAGTGTGCGCGTTTGTTCAGGGCTGCCTGCGTCACGAACACACACTACACAGGGATGCAGACTGAGATCCAGGCTGCACACCACACAGCAGGTATTAATCCTGGGGCTAGGGCAAGCGCTTCCTCTTCCTGCCTCCTCTAGAGTAACTCAGGAGAAGAGCTAGCCATGCATAAAGCCCTGTATGGGGCTGAGACAGGTGCAGGAGACGGGACGTGGCCTTGCACGCACCATCCTGAGGTTTCTGGGTTACTAACTGTTTTCTTACACTGTGACATCTTGCTTGCCCAGCAGCATCACCAGCTCACACAATTACCAACATATGAGCCCTGTGAGGGGACCGAAGAGTGCAGGCTCCTCACTGCCCAGCGTGGCTGTCTTCAGGGTGGGGCTGTGCGGTGGCTCCTCTTCCTGTCTGTTTGAAAATGTTTTAATATTTGTGCGTGTGTATGGTGTGTGGCGTGTGTGGGTGTGTATGTGTGGGTATGTGATGTGCGGTGTGTGATGTGTGTATGTTGGGTGCTACATATATGTGTGTGTGTGTGTGT
>JADRCD010227890.1:0-15779 GCA_019843815.1 Montemys delectorum
CCTCCGTCCCCTGCCCCTCCGTCCCCTGCCCCTCCGTCCCCTGCCCCGCCCCGCCATTGTATTGTATGGATTTTGCTCATTTCATCTGAGGGCGATAGAGTAAGTTTTCTACTTGTTTTTTATTATGCCCTTGTAAAATATTTTCAAAGTGGCTGAAGTTTGCATTTGGGGTGAATAGATTGAACTATGACTGGTTGTTTACAATGGCAGCATGCAGGAAGGAGGAATAATTTGTGTGGCACATTTTAATGATATTTAATATTTTTACATACATAGTTTATGATTTCAAGGAGTATTTTTGTATTTGACCAGAATTTTGCCTATGGCTGATAAAAATTATTTTTTAAGGCACAATACATTTTTGGTTTCACAGGCAGATATAGTCCCTGTGGGTATGCAGTGAGGGCGTGGCGGCGTGTGTCTGCCGCTCCCAGGAGTAGGACGTGGGAAGATCTCAGGTGGGCGTGAGCTACATAGTGAAGCTGTCTCCAGATCAAAAACAGAAAGGAAAGCACCAGTTGCTAAATCTATCCCTTTCCCTTCCCTGTTTTCTCTACCCCTCCCCTCCCCTCCCCTCCCCTCTTATCCCTCTCCCCCTATCCCTCCCCTCTCCTTTCTCCCTCGCCCTCCGCTCTCCTCCTCTCCTCTCCCTCTCCCTCTCCTCTCCTTTCTCCCTTGCCCTCCCCTCCCCTCCCCTCCTCTCCTCTCTTCTCCCTTCCCATCCCATCTCTTTCCCTCTTTCTCTTAATTTTTTTTCCTTTTTTTTTTTTGTTTGTTTTGTTTTGTTTTTGGGTTTTGGTTTTTCGAGACAGGGTTTCTCTGTGTAGCCCTGGCTGTCCTGGAACTCACTCTGTAGACCAGGCTGTCCTCGAACTCAGAAATACACCCGCCTCTGCCTCCCAAGTGCTGGGATTAAAGGACTGTGCCACCACCGCCTGGCTCTCTTAATTTCTTAATTTTTTCTTCATTTTTTTAAAAAATAGAAACATGATTAGGCTAATTATACAATGAAACCTGCCAGTAACCCTGTTTACTAAGCATCATTGGCACTTTCAGCATATATTTGACATAAAAAGAATTGGCCGCATAATACTCCAGTATCATGACCTGCCGTAGTTTACTGTTTGTGTTTAGAATTTTTTATTTTATGAAAATTTCATATGTATATATGTACATACATACACATACACACATACACATATCTCAAAAGAAAACATATATAATTGGTATAAAGCCCACCCTCATTTCCAAATATGCCCATGCAAGCCTTCCTCCTTCATTTTGCTTCTAACCCCATTGAATTCACTGAGTGCTGCCAGTGTGTGCCAGGGCTGAGGACCCTCTCTTAGACCATGATGGCCTCCTTCCCCCCAGCAGCTGTTGTTGCCAGCTCCTCAGCTGGACTAGGGCTTTGGGGTCTCCTCCCTTTCTGCCATGCTAAGGTTTTGTCTGGCCTAATCTTGTTTGTGCACGCCGACGTAACTGGAGTGAGTTAACGCCTGCATCTGCCTTGCTTGGTCTTGGAACTGTTCTGTTGTGGCCATCCATCACTTCTGGCTCTTACAATCTTCCTATCCCCTGTTCTGTTATGATTCCTGAGCTTTGGGAGAAGGGAGTAGGATGCAGATATCGCATGTGGGGCTGGGCTCTGTGTTGTCTCTTATTCTCTGCATATTGACCAGTAGTGCATGTTAATACCCGTCTACTACAAAAAAGGGGAAGCTTCTCTGGTAAATACTGAGACGTGCGTTAATCTGTGAGTGTAAGGATCAATCTGTAGCAGTCAGTTTAATATTATAACCAGTTACCACAGTGGTTTTCAACTTTCCTAAGGTGACAACCCTTTAATGCAGTTCCTTGTGTTGTGGTGACCCCAATCATAAAAATGCTTTTGTTGCGACTTCGTAACTGAAAATTTGTTATTATGAATCATAATATAAATATCTGATTTGCGGGTGGCCTTAGGTGACCCCCAAACGGGTTACAACCCAGAAGTTGAGAACTGCTGATTTAGCAGAATAACAATAGTAGGTTGTTCCTTGGGCCTGCTACCTCTCTTAAGTTGTTAGCTTCTGTAATGGTAGCAGGCGTGGCTGTTGCCTTGTGGAACAGGCTTTAAATATAAGCAGAAAGTGGGTGGTTACTCCAGCAACATTTGCGCCTCTGTTGTACCGGTGTGCGTACCTTGCCGGTTCAGTGGTTGGGACATCGCAGTGTTGACAGCTGAGTCAGACTGATGCCTACTCTACCCCCGGCCCCGTTCCCCTGAGCACACACACAGCACCTGCAGCCCTAGGGAATCTAGCCAGTCGGGAGGATTCCTCCTGGTCAGTGCCAGCTTGAGTTTTTCTTGTTCTCCGACTGAAGTATGTGGTGTCTTCAGTAATTGGATCTTACCACCTAGTTCTGGTGGGCAACTAAGAGCAATGGCTATAGACCATCATGTTTGTGGCAGGAGGTGGAGTGTGGGGTGTCTGTGGGACCTCACTGGCTCCCAGCTTTAAAAGAGGTAACTCATTACCAAGCCTAGGATTTCTATCTGGTGGCCTCCTGTGGCCTAGAATTGTCCCATTGTAGGGTAACTTGATTTAAACACCTTTATAGATGTGTATGCGTATTTTTAAGCACTCTACCCAGGGTGCATCTGGCCAGCACTGTTGATGAGTCAAGGCAGCAGCTGGCCGTTTGTCCCACTGTGTAACCAAGCTTCTTGAAAATTTGGCAGTAACCATTAGACAGTCAGAATGTGGTTTAAGTGATTGTATATCTCCAGAGGACAAAACCGTTGTCAGTTGCCTCTGGTGGGACACTTTTTAAAAACCTCTTCAGTAAAAAGACTGATAATTTACAAAGTCAGCATGTTGAAAGTATGTGTGCATACACACACACACACACACACACACACACACACACTGGCAATTGTGAGTCATCCAGTCCACATGCTGGGAAGCAAATTCTGGTCCTTTTCAAGGGAAGAACTCTCTTACCTGTTAAACCCTCTTTCCAGTCCCCACATAACTAGCTGGATGTGTTGGTGGTAGTTCCAGCTCCAGTTAAATGCTATGCTTGGCCCGCAGCTCTTCTCTTTGAATGGAGTTCACTGTTCTTGCTAGGTTTGAAGATCACCACTTACTGTACTCTTCTTTTTTTTTTTTTAAAGATTTATTTTTTTATTTATTTTATGTGTATGAGGACACTGTAGCTGTACAGATGGCTGTGAGCTGCTGGGAATTGAACTCAGTATGGCCCGCACTCTGGCCCCACTTGCTCCGGCCCCACTGGCTTGCTCCACCCCGCTCACTTCGCCTGCTTGCTTGGAGTCATACACTGTAGCTGTCTTCTGACGCACCAGAAGAGGGCGTCAGATCTCATTACGGGTGGTTGTGAGCCACCATGTGGTTGCTGGGATCCAGACGCAGGACCTTCGGAAGAGCAGTCAAGTGTTCTTTCTTACCTGCTGAGCCGTCTCGCCAGCCTCCTGTATTCCTCTTGTATCACTGAAAAACTTAGTTAGGTCGGCCTTCCCCTTTGTGTACATGTGGGTGTGTACACATGCCTTTGTGGAGGCCAGGTGACGGCCAAGGCATCATACATACTCTGCTGGGTTTCATTTTGAGGCAGGGATTTTTCACAGGCCAGGAATTCCCCAAGTAGGCATCACTGGCTGGCCAGTGAACCCCAGTGTTTCTGTCTGGTTTTGTCTTACTACCTTGAGGATTGCGAGCATGCACCACTGTATTGGTAACCATGGGTTCAAGTAATTGAACTCAGGTCAAGTTTGCAACGTATGTACTTTGCTGCCCGACATATTCGCTCAGTTCCAACTTAGTGTCTCTTCTTGTGTTGGACATCTCACTAACTGATTAAAAGGCAGGGTTGATGAAGATAGTTCATAGCTTGCCTTTCTGTAAGAGCCTTCTTTGAAGGATTTTAATCACAATTAGGAAGGAAGGGTTTCTAGAGTAGGATGACTATTAATAGATAACCCACTCCACATTTGTTCCAGGTGCATACAGATTTGAACCACATGTGTGTCTGGCCCGCCAAAGCACTATGCTGACCAGTGTTCATATGTAGCAGTTAAAAGTACTAGTGGGTTCCTGCAGTGATCATCGTGTGTAAGATTAAAGCAGGCATGGCTGGACAGTGTGTATTTTTATGTTAAGAAAAGGGAAGAGGTTAGTGTGGTGAGCTGCACGTTGACTGAGTGTTGGGAGCTGGGGACCACACCTGGCTTTCCCTGCAGCCGTGCTCCCAGCCATCCAGGGATGCAGTGGCCCTTCCTGGTCCAGACTTCTCTATTGCAACCAAACATCTGAGGGATATGGTAAAGTGGGCACATTTTATTCCTCTGGCCACCCAGCATCAGTGTCCATTGGTTTCTGCTGGGCCAAGAAAAGATTAAAAAAGCTGCTCTAGTCTCTTGTATCTGTCCATCTGTGGCCCATATGGCATCTCTTGCCACTTCTGTGCAGCAGTGTGTGTTCCCCTTCTGGAAATCTCGAGTTGTCTGTCTCTACCTGGCCTGCGAGCTTTCCATTCTTCCTGATTCCATGATGTCTATTCTTTTCAAAGTATACACAGAATCGGGCTTAAATCATGGTCCCTATGTGCACATTTGCTCCCTCTTTCATGTCTCTGCGTTTGCCTTGTTCTATTTTGACTGCTTACCAAACATGAGTTTGCTCATCAAAAACCTCCTTGTCTTAGGTTCTGTTCCAAATGGTACTTTTCTTCAAAGTCTTTTCAGGATCTTCCAACTGACAGCAAGTTCCTTACCTTCACACTGTCTTCTTTCTCTAGCTGTTGAGGGCACATACACCCTGGTATACTTCCTGCACACTGTTCAGTCGCTGTGAGGTGCAAAACTACCTGTCTACCTGTCCTTAGGCTCAGTATCCCTGTGTGTACTTTAATGACCTCCCTTTTCATGGAGACTTGTCATGGTCCTCGGTGCTTCTGTCTAATAGTGGATTGCTCCTTTGCAGAATCTCTAACATGTTGCCTTATTTATTGATTGATTTGATTGCTTGGGCTTTTTGAGATGGAGTTTCTCAGTGTGGCTCAGGCTATCCTGGAATTCATTCTGTACACCAGGCTCATCTTGAACTCAAAGATCCACCTCCCTCTGGCTCCCAAGTGCAGAGACTAAAGATAGGCACCACCTTGGCTCCATGTTTAGTTACCTATGTTTTTGTTTAAGTTATAAATCAGCCTAGTTTATTTTAGGATCATCTTATTAAGGGAAAGGGTCTGGTTGCTGAAGTATTTGTAACCTAGTAAGTAGCCAGGATGTTTTGGGGAACTTGTTGATAAACCAGTAGATTGTCTGGAAGGAGGAGGATCCTAAGTGTATGACTAGAACTCAGCTTGGAGGACAGTGGGGGAGACAAAATGACTGTAGAAATGGCCAGCGCTTATTCCATTTATCTTTATATCACCATAGCAGACAGCAACACAGGGTTTGGTGTAATTGAAAATGAAGAAAAAGCTTAGGGGAAGTTAGTGGGACCGAGTCCCTGCACTGCTCCTTTGTATTGTGATTGCTTTGTCTTTGCTTTCTTGAGTAGTTTAGCTTATCAAGACTCTTAGTTGACTCTACCCACAGCACCTAGCCACTGTCTGATACATCCTGTGTGCATTTGAATCTTTAAATAGAAATTGAAACTGTATTTACTGTGAAAGGAAACCTTAGTTGTACTAAAAGAAAATATGTACCTTTTGCCTTAGGAAGGTGAATATTTGCTTGTGCTAACTTTGTTGAAGTTGATAAATTACTATTCTGACATACAAATAATTTTTGTCACAGGTAAGATCTAAGATGATAGCTATATTATTTTCTTGACCATAGTAATCATTTAGCCAGTAACTATGTTTATCAAAACATCATGTTGACTACCTTAAATATATACATTGTAAACTTCAGCTTCTTGTTATCAGTGATAGCAATGATAATAACAAATGATCTTTCTACCTTAGCCTTCGCAGTAGCAGTCCGGAAGGTACACCGCCACGCTGGCTATGAAAACAATAGTTACAGCAACAGTTTTACAGCAGGGTTTACTGTGTCCTACAGCGGTAGTTTGTGTGAGTTCACAAGCTTATGCTTTGGTGGTGGTGGTAGTGTGGTTGAGGCAGTTGCAAATATGGCTTCCTGAGGATCTTGATGCCTTCCTGATTTTCTTAACTCTAATAGTCACTGAAATAGCAGTTCTTAGTGACTGCAAACATTGATTATTTGGGAGAAATATTTTTCCAGTACAGTTTCATCATATTTTTTTTTAAAAAATTGTTAGTTTAGTATATTGTAATGGGTTTCATATAGCATTTCGCACATCATTATACTTTGTTCCCAACTGTTCCCTTCCCTTACTTCTCTTCCTTCTGCCTCCTCCTGACTGATTTCTCTTACTTCCCTCAGATAATCTCTCCTCTTCTGCTTTCTTATGTATATATTACCCCATTCCCTTAAAAGGGCTTCCTCTTCTCTCATGATCTGCTTTCTAGCTTCATGACTTAAATGTACACACATATAAATAAATGCTATATATATACATATGCATATAATTTTAAATCTAAAATCTGCATCTAAGAGAAAAACACAGTACTGTCTCTTTGTAGCTTATTTTATTTAACATCATGGTTTGTGTGTTTGTTTGTTTTTTTTTTTTTTGTTTTTTTGGGTTTTTTGTTTGTTTGTTTGTTTGTTTGTTTGTTTCAAGACAGGATTTCTCTGTGTAGCCATGGCTGTCCTGAAACTCACTCTTTAGACCAGGCTGACCTCGAACTCAGAAATCTGCCTGCCTCTGCCTCTCAAGTACTGGGATTAAAGGCGTGTGCCACCACTGCCCGGCTGTTTGTGTTTTTGAGACAAGGATTCTCTGTGTAGCCCTGGCTGTCCTAGACTTGCTTTGTAGATCAGGCTTATCTCAATCTCACAGAGATCCACCTACCTCTGTCTCCCTAGTGCTGAGATTAAAAGTATCCACCAATACCTGGCCTTAACATGGTGATTTTTATCTGCCGTGTTGGTTATGATGGTTCTTGCAATCATTACAAAAACGGAAGAAATTATTCTTCTAGTACCAGTCATCTTTATATCTTCTGTTCATAAATAGGGAAGGTTCCCCGAAAGAAATTTTAGATGTTAAAATACATGTTCTTAATTTTCCTATAGATTTCATTTACATGATTTCCCCCCCCCCCTTCTTTGCTGATAGGGTTTGTCCCAGCAGCAGCCTTCTCCCCATTGGCTTCAAACAGCATTCATTTGGAAGCTACAGTGTACCGTGGCTGCTGTATACTCTTAAGTGGGAGGCACCTTTGGGAGCAGCATAGAAGACAGGCAAATGGGTCCTGGGTGCAGTTCATAAGGAGTCACGTGTAAGATGTGCCCCTCAGTTCTGTTGTCTTGCCTGACGAAGGTGAGCATATGCTTGTGCTAACTTTGTTAAAGTTGTAAATTACCATTCTGACATACAAATAATTTTTGCCACATTAAAAATGAAGTTGTAGTTATAGTTGAGACATTCAGTGTCTTTTGAGAATATAGATTAATTTTTATTTGCATTCTAATGTCTCAACTCTTTTTTTTTTTTGAGATCATGTAATATTGTACCCGAGTCCTTAATCTTTCAGTATTTTAAATATTTGTGTCATGAAGGGCAACCTGAAGCACTGGACTGAAAGCTGTCAATTTAGAAGTACAATTCAGTATGTACTGCAGACAGTAGTGGCAGCTGAGATGTGGATGGAGCTTGGGCACCCACCCCTGGCCTCCTCCCTTAGGTACCTGATGCACGCATGACCACATCCGCACAGGTGTGACAGGATGCACACAGGCCGTCTGAGTTGCTTATCTTTGGACAGAGACAAGGGTGGAAGCTGAAGAGGGTAAAGAAGCATAGTTTTCTACTTGCAATTTCTTCTGGTCAGTCTGTTCCCATGCAACATAAGCAACTGCTTTTTCCTAGTTATCCTATGACTTGACCAGGTGACATGTGTGATGCATGTGGTGAACATGGAGGTGTGTTGGCTTAGGAATCCCTGCGGTTCTGTTGTTTATCAGCCAGTGGCTCATGGGGCTCTTCACAGTAGGCTCTCGACTATCTAGTTTTATCCTGTGATGGAGTGATAGGAGTGTAAACTGAATAACAGTTCAGTTCCTATTTAAGTTCTTCTGCTAAGAGGAGTTCTGTACGGTCGTCACACATTACACCTTTAAAGGACTGACGGGCCAGGAGTAACCCAGGGAAAGAATCCTGAGGCCAACTGAGTCGTCTTCACAGGTAGGGGAGATGAGAACCAGCCCAGGGAAAGATGGCAGCCTCGTCAGATACTTCTGGCGGCCTAGTGACTTATAACAAGGGTGGCATGTAATTAGAAATTGTCCCTGTCTTTTCTGAGCACTGATGAAAACGATGGCTCAGAGGTTAATTCAAATAGTAATTAATATGGGTCTCCGTCAGTGCTGGGTGGTAATGAAATCTTTCCTTATTTGATGACTTGGGCTTAAATGGTGAGCACTGAATGGAAATGCTGTTGCTCCTCATCTTACTAATTGTGGGGAGGCTCCAGTGACTGAACACAGAATGCTAAGCATGGGACTTGGGAGATGAACAAAATTTCTTTGTGTCCCGCAGTTGCCATCAATAGAAACTATAGGATGGCATAGAGATAGTACTGTTTCCAAAAGTGAGAGTTACTTAGCGTGGGACATTAAGGGGGACTGGTGATTAAGTGATTCTACTGAGCAGACAGAGGAAGGTTTCTTTCCCTCAGACTTCCTGTCTCTGGTGTCTGTCATATAGAGCATGCATCACTAAATCCTCACGTACTTACCTAAGAACAAAATACCAGCCGGCTGGCTGACTAGATCTTTGAATGTTCTTATTTATAACCCTTACTGCCACAACATACTTAATGAACAGTTTCCTAGATAGTATTGAGGATTACAAAGAATGTAAAAATACAGTCAGTTTGAGAGGGTGACTGGGAGGTGCCTAAATGACTTGTGACACAGATCCCCGGGATCTTTAGACCATGCAAACACCATGCAGGATTGTTTAACTAAAATGATTTTGGTTGACGTTCAGGCCGGACGTTCTAAGAAGTAATTTCAAAAGCTTCACCGAGTAAATTGCTTAAGGTTACCATTTAATTTTGAGTTGTTTGTTGGCTCAGTGACGTTGGCATGATGTTTGCTTTCGTTCAGAGCAGCGTTCATTTTAAAGGAAACAGCCAGAGAGGGCAGGGCTGCCGCGTTTGAGGACTCTAGTGTTTCAGACCGGTGCCTTGCCAAGCGGGTGTAGAGAGGAGCCTCTCTTCTGCAGCCCCGTGTTTACTCTTGGCTTCCCTCCCGCTGCGGCCTGCATTGTTTGGGCCCCCTTAGAAGCCACTCCCAGAGAGCGTATTTTATCTTAAAATACTTCAATATCTATTCCTAAGAAAAGAGAGCATTACTTCTCCAATTAACTTGTTTTAGGTGCCCGGTGGACATTTTGTAGAATTCCCTCCCCACGCCCTGGAGTGGAGAAGGGCGGGCGTGCTCGCCCTTAGAGGAGGGGGTCTGCCCACTCGTGTTCTTAGCCGGGATAGTATGGGTAACAAGCTGCTGTGGGACAGTCAGGATCAGTGCGTTTAATTTGTTTTTGGAGCGATCACAGAATTCTAAACTGAGAGTGGCAGGGTCAGACCTTTCTTTATTTTATTTATAGCAACTGCATTATCTTTGAGGTGCTGGTGTCTAGCTCCTGGGAGGAGAGGGGCTTTGGGGAAGCCAATCAGAGTTGTGGGGGAGCTTGATCATGCTGCTGGCCTGTGAGTAAACCAACAAGCTCCTAGAAGAACTCATGGGAAGCACATCGTTCTCTGCCATTGGAGTAACTTTCCCTCCCCACCGATTCCTGCCCCTTTTCTATATGAGCGTTGGCTTCTCTGTGGCCATCGCATAGACCAGGAATTTCAATATGCCTTCCTCCTTCTAACC
Organism: Montemys delectorum; assembly: GCA_019843815.1. Lineage (NCBI taxonomy): Eukaryota > Metazoa > Chordata > Mammalia > Rodentia > Muridae > Montemys > Montemys delectorum. The sequence goes on from JADRCD010227890.1 coordinate 9,989, forward strand.
AGCTAAAATAGAGTCCTGACTTCATTTCAGACAGCTTGGTCTGGCTCTTAGGGATGAAACTTGGCAAATCACAACAGTCCAAGGTGGGGTGGCTCCAGGGAAGCCCATAGGATGGGCATAGTGTTCCCCTGAGGATTTCAGAGTGACGTCAGCGCTGGGGTTGAATGTGTGGGGACTGTAGAGAACTTATCAGGAGGACCCTGGATGTGAAGCATAACGGACTGTTCCCACTTGCTGCACCTTAGGCCCTGTACACTAGATAGGTTGTTACTACAGTGCCAGGACCTCCTCCTACCAGAGCGACATGGCATTACTCTGTGCCCAACCTTGTCAACTCAGAGTTCCCTGAAAGGAAGGCCACTGGATAACATGATCCAGTGGGCAGGGTGGTGGTGGTACTGGGGACAGGAAACCTTTGCATTGCCCCACCTTAGGACTCCCAGAAAAGTGCATAATGATCAGAGACATCCAGGCCCACGCCACCTAGCATCCATCCCTAAGGAGGCCTGAGCAGTAATTTCTGTGCTTTGTCTCAGGTGCACTGTGAGCTGGTTGTGCGCCCGCCCGGAGTCCCGCCCATCCTCCTCTCCTCCTTGACTGTCTCCTCTTATCACTTTCCCAGGCTGGAAGCCCTGGTTAGGCTCACAGGCCACTCAGACTCAGTGGGGCGTCAGTTGTCATAGCCCTCAGGGCACTTGTTACCCCGTGCTGTTATGCCTGCTTGTGGGGGAGGGGTCAGGAAAGCTGGAGGCTGGGGGGCTGTGGCAGGATCTATGCTCAGCTGCTCCATAGAGAGCAGGGGTAGGTATTGAGGGTGATTGAAGGCCTGTGAAAGGGCAGGGAGGGACCTCAGGTGCCATTCCACTGACCACCAGTCAGGACAGAGATGTTGATTAAAGTTGGGAGGGCAGCTAGAACATGGTTCCTGATCAGCAAGAGGTAGAACAGGCAGAATCAGCTCTTTACAGGTCCAATTAAAACCACCAGCAGCAGCAACGGTGACAGGATTTGCTTCCCAAGAGAGATCAGTGGATAGCTGTCTGTTTGGAGTGCACTTTTGACTAATAGGGATGGGGGAGCCATGACTGTCCTCCCTGCTGTATGTATGCATGGAATCAGACACCAGCCCCGTCAGTGAAGGTTCCAGTATACAGAGGTTCCTGGGATGTCTGGCTTCCTCTTAGTCAAGGCAACTGCTTCTCCGGCTGGGCGGTAGCCCAGTCCAGATTAGGAAGCCTGGCGGCACAAGCAAGCCTTTCTGAAGTCCCCTTAGACAGTGTTTCTCTTTCTGTGCGTGGTAACACCGTGCTTTAAAATATGAGCAAAACAAAGAGCCGCCAGAGACGGAAGGAAGAAAACACTCCCTTGAAATTGGGAATCTGGGCTTTCGCCCCAACGCACTTGGTATTAGGGATAGAATCCAAAAAACTTGGTGCATACCAGGCAAGCACACACTACTACCACTGAGCCACACCCCCTACTTAGGCTCTTGGTTTGCCCCTAACACCCAGTATCCACAGTAGGCCTACTGGCTTTTATCCTCCTGTCGACCGCACGGCCCTTTTCTTGCTCCCGCACTGGCCTCTGCTTTCCATCTCTTTGTAGGCTGGCGGTCATCTATGAAAAACGAGGCAGAGCCGGTCCTTCTGCTGAAACTGTGTCTAAGACCTGGTCTTCCTCATGTAAGACATCTTCTGCCCCAGTGTCCCTTCAAGATGGACTGTTAGTCTAACTGTCCTCCCGAGCATTGACTCTTCCGGTCAGCTCATCCTTCTCACACCCTTCCCAGGGAAGATACCCTTCAGTGTATCTTCCCAGGCAGGTACCTCCACAACTCCCAGTTTCAGACCAGAGCCCCTGCGTTAAAGCCCCTGCCCACCTGTTACTTCTTTATACGTGCGTGCGTGCGTGCGTGCGTGCGTGCATGCGTAACGAAGGATTTGCCTGCAGTGTTTACTGATGGGTGCCCAGTTCTCCAGCAGTATGTCCGGTTGGTTGACTGGTTCTTCTAAGTACTTTACTTGGAGGGAAGAGCCTTTGGAGCTCTTTCCTATGGGCCTTACGTTTTTGATGTTGTTGCTGCTGAAACTTTGCAAGTGAGACAGCAAAAGCTGCTTGCTGTGCTACACAGAATTCAAGGCCGGTTTGACACTTGCTCTTTAGTTTGGTCCTAATGGTCAAATCAGGTACTCCCTCCCCAACCCCCGCAATATGTTTAGCTTTAACTTGAGCCTTTCTTTGGCTAAGTAATGCTGAGCAAGGCTAGGTTTTCCCAAAGTACATGCCACTTCCTCTTGTTCCCCCGGGGGTAAGTGTGATGACTTGGTGAAGGTGATTTATTCTGTCTTGGGGGGGGGGTGGGGAATACATATATGACCTTAATTCATTGTCAAGGTAGGATTATGGTGGTGGGTATGGAAATTTGATGTGCAGCTCTGGAGCATCATGTCACGTACTTACTTGAGTATAATGTACATACTTTCATTCGTTATTAGACTCGGCTAGACCTTTGCGTTGAACTTTTCTGAGAACCCAGTTATTATTTCAGAGCATTTCCAGCACTGTGCACTTTGCCCATGTAAAGACAGATCTAACTAATACAGACTTGATACAGAGGCGACCTTGGCAGTGTCACTGTATTAACCCTGTCTTCTCCATTGCTTTCTACTTAGTCTTAAAGTGGCAGGGCTTGGAGGGGAGGGGAGGATGCATTGAGAAGAGAGAAGTTAGGAGCCCTGAAGGTTGATGGAGTTAAGCTGGTCTGTGGACTAGATAGCATGCTGCAGTTTGGTTTGTGTTAACACCGATTGATTGTTTATGGTAAATAACATGTCACCTTGGGGTAGGGAACTCTGGCAATGACAGATTTGCTTGTTTGACTGGAGCAAGTCAATCATTTCAGATGACCTGGTTGAAAATCCTTTTTACTCTTCCAAAGCATGAATGTGGGACATTTGGAAACTCTTTCATTTCAAACTTAACCAGTTGTGGAAAAGGTTAGGTAGGCGGACCGGTCTCGTCTTGTCTGGGGTGTGTTTGCAGATTCAGAGATGCTTGGTTTTTTTTCTCCCTTCAAATTCCCTTGGAAGTCAAGTACATGTCGGCCTTCAACTGACATATCTTCCTGTTATTCGTATTGATTAACTAAGCTAGGGGTTAGTTTGTCTGGTAATTAATGGAGCAACTGTTAGCCACCACTGTGGAGGACCTTGGCTGTAAAGGTGCTAGGACATGCTCACCTCCAGGGTCCCTCCTTATAACATGCATAGGGTAGGTGCATGTGATGCGTGGAGAGTCTCGTGAAGGGAAGACCAGCCAAGCGCCCACAAATCCCCTCAACTGTGGGTGTTCATCTACTGGGAACCAAGGCTTCATCTTAGGCACGGTTGCCAACTAGCAGGACTTGGATGGAAGTCGCATCTGTTTGAAGCCGGGGGGGGGGGGGAATTGTCATCCATTATTTCTGTGACATCTGGATGATTGTAAATAAGCTTATTCCCAAATGTTCCCGACCATAAAACATGTCTGAAGTAGGCAGAGGGAACTCCATCCCTGTCAGCTTAGGCATGCCATTCTTATGTATATCTAACTGATTTTTCCTACTAGAATCTTGTGTCTAATCTTTTCACATTGATGCAGAGAGCTCCAGTTTTTCTTTCAAGTAGCCAAGCTGTCCCCTGCTCCATGTGACTTCATGTACCTGTCCACGTCAGTGGTCATTTAAATCAACTCAGTGTTCGCTCTTGAAAATGCTGCTGCTGGTATCCAGCAGCCTTTTATGTACATTGGTGTGCTTCTGTTCATCCTCTAGTGTCTCTGAGAATTCGTTGGCCCTGGAAAACTCCTGCAAATGGTGTAGGACCTGTCCGTTTTCTGCACCCACCAACTCTGAACACTAGTGCTCTTTGCCAGTTAGGAAAAACCATTCCAAGCATTTTTGTGCTTCCTCAGACCCATGCTCTCCATCACGCCAGCCCACTTCTGTGATCACTGTCTGAAGGGCAGGCATTGCAGCTGGGAAGAGAGTGGTTTAAGGCCTGGCTCTGCCTTTGAAGTCAGTCTTGGAGGAGGGGGTTATCACCTTTGCTCATCAGCTGTGGCTTTTTGGTACTCAAGAGTTCTCAGCTTCCACTCCTGTAATTGGAGTGGTGATGAGGATTAAAGGGACTGTGCTTTGTGATAGGCCTTCGAATGGTACCTGTCTAGTTACCATGTGGCAGTCACACCCTGGAAGTTGTTCTCCCATTTTGCCTGTGGGGATCCTGGGCCTGTCTAGCTGCTTTGGATTCCCCTCAGCTCTGGAATGCCCTTGGCAGTTTCTCCTCTGCAAAGAGGATCCCGTTCTTTTTGCGGCTCTGTGTTAGAGGCTCTGAAGGTGAGGTCCTGGACCAGCAGCATCCACCACTTCTGGTGCCCGAGCATAGACTCCTGTTTAGCATTACACACTCAATTGTACATCCCCCCCCTCCTAATTCATATGCTAATGCTTGTCTTAGCACTCCCCACCCCCACCCCAGCGTGGAGACAGGCTCTTAGGAATACACTAAAAGTAAAATGTGGACAGGAGTGGGGTCTTGATCCAGGACGATGGTATGGTATCCTTTAAGATAAGAAAAACAGAGTTTTCTTTCTCCTGGCTTAGAAGAGGCCACATGAGCACTCAGTGAGATGGCTGCCTCAGGATGAAACTGACCCCCTCAGCACCTTGACCTTAGCCAGCCTGCCTCCAAGAACGTGAGAGGCAGTTTCTGTTCCAGCATCGTGGAGCTGAGCGCGGAGCTCTGGCACAGATTCATTGGAGACACGACCAGGGCAGATGGGTGCCTGCCTCAGGCATTATTGTTTCTAGGCCAGTGGTTCAAGCATCACACTGCTTTGGCAAACACGGATTGTGTTTCAGATTTAGGCAGTATGGGTGGGCGTGTGGAGTCACGACTCTTTAACAGTTCCCACTGGTGCTGATGCTGCAGGTGCCACACGACACGTGGAAGAGCCGTGCCGGGTAGTATGTTGAAGAGGTTCCGGCTGGAGCTCAGAATACAGGTAGGGATATTTTTACTACCCAGCTGCAGAAGTGGTTTATACTCCAGGAACCACTGTCTGTGAGGTAGGATAATACTTACTCAGTTTATCTCCTAGGATTGTTAAAAGTGGATGCATAAAGAGATCCATTTGAACCTCCTTTGCTTTTCATGCAAAGCAGTCTGGTGGAGCAGGGAATGTGCATCATTCTCTGCCAAAAAGAATGAACATACGAGAATACTGATGTATTCTACCGTAAACCACAAGCCAAAAGGGGTCCCCTTCCGTTCTTCACGGGGTATTGCTTTACACGGTGCCAGAACGCTGGGCTTCTCTCTCCACACTCGGGACTCCCTGAGTCTCTCTCCCTACATCTCACACCACCTTGTTTTGAAAATCTGCTGTTGGCCTGGCAGCCCAGATCCCAGTCTGTGGCGCTCCGTATTTGAATCCTTCTCTGTCAGGAGTGTCTGGATGTCTTTGAGACTGTGGGATGAAGCTAAGGAGCCTGTAATGCTTCTTCCCAAGTGTGGACCTGCTTCTAGGAGGCATTATGCTCAAAAAGATTTAGTTGTTTTGTCACACCTAAACTGTGTTCTAAGTATACTTTATGTATGTGTGTATATGTTTGTATATGTGTGTGTTGTGTGTATATATCCACGTACACACATATACATATTTCTGTGTCTGTATATATACACTTAGACAAGTAGAGTTTAAGGAATGCCGTTTTTTCCAGTGATGTTTTTAGTCAATAATGATTCTAGTT
>JADRCD010227890.1:16179-30845 GCA_019843815.1 Montemys delectorum
TTTTTTTTTTTTTTAGACAGTGATCTCACTGTCTTGCCTAGGCTGGTCTTGAACTCCTGGGGTCAAATTATGCACCTGGCTCAGCCATTCTAGGCCCAGTGGAATAGAGTAGAGTGGGCATTATGGATAATTTGCTCTTATGCCAAAACTAACAGAAGACAAAAGAACATGTGAGGGGCAGTTTCTTAAAGGTTTAGTTGTGATCTGAACATCAAATTTAGCCAGTGCTATTTCTGCCCTTGGGGTCACTAACCCTTGCTGGTTCATATATTTTGAATGTGTCTTCCATTTTAATTTTAATTTTTTTATATGTATGAGTGTTTGCCTGTGTGTGTCTGTGTGTGTGTGTATATACCATGTGAATGCCTGTGCTGGTGAAGGCCAGAGGAGGGGTTGGGATCCTTTCGAACTGGAGTTATAGACAGTTATGAACAGCAATGCCAGTGCTTTGAAGCAAATCTAGGTCCTCTGGAAGAGCAGCAATTACTCTTAACCACTGATCCATTTCTCCAGCTCCTTCAGAGTGAGTGTGGAATCATTCATTGCTTGTTTGGAAAATACTACTTCAGTGAATTGTATAAACCATCCAAACCCAGGCATTTCATTATGCTGTATTTTGAAAACCAGAAGTCTTTAAAAAGCTATTGGAAAACTGTCAGGTTCATGGTAGAAGATGCCGGTTTTCCAAAATTTTGATTTTTGCTTGAATGCTCAAATTTTATCACTGGCAAACAGAGCTGTCAATTGTTTTCCTTGAAGTGACAGATTATTTCGTTCGTTTCTGTAACGCCTGCCAAATACTTAAGTCTGCAGATCCATAGTTTGTCAGTCACTTTCCTTCTAGTGACAATGGCATTCTTAGAAGAGAGGTTGCCCTCAGTCATGCTGCGGTCTACTTCTCAGTCTGCTTTGAACCAAACAGCTTCTGACAGCCACTAGAAGGTCGCAAGCCTAGAGGAGGGCAGGTCTGGAGCCCCCCTGGGTTACTCAAGGACATGAGTGCATTGCAGGTTAAAGGGAAAAAAATTCTCACAGCATGGCAGACTCAACACTCCAGAAGTTATTAGAATGGATGCTACTTCTTGGAACCAGTGATGTTGGAGAAAGGACACGGCATCCAGTCTCTGCCAGAGACTGGGTAGAAGATTGTCAGAATGCACCTTTGCTGGAAGCTTGCTGCAGAGAGTGCCTTCCCATTCACCCCTTTAAGACTGGATGGCCTCAAGATGTCAGCCTTTTTGCAATTGTGTGTAAATACGATTGTTTAGTCTGAGAAGCTCTGATTGCCAAACCGTGAAAAGTGTGGATATATGCTTTAGCAGTTCTGGGAAATTATCACAGTGTGTCCATCCCTGTGTGGAGCGAGCTCTGGTCACTGAGTCAGGACTGGGCTCTTTTTCCGATGCTTTTCCTGACTGATGGGTGGCCTTGAACATAGCACTTTCCCACGTTTTCTTCGTAAGGTCATGGGTTGAGCTCTTCATCTTTAATGTTTACAGGTTTAGAGGCACTGGACCCCCTTCACAAGGGTGATAGTGGGTTCTCTGTGTGTGGGAGGATGCCTTGCCCTGCAGCTTCTTGTCCCAGGCTTTGGCATTGCAAGGTATCATGTTTGATGTAGGAGTCTCTCTCTTTCCCCATCCACTTCTCCAGGAAGCATATCACTGGCGGCTATCTGTCCTCCCTCCCTCCCTCCTTCTCTCTTTCTCTCTTTCTTTCAAGTGTGGGTGCTGGGGATTGAATTGAGGTCCTTATCCTTGTGAGACAAACACTTTGTGGACTGAACTGTCTCTCTAGCCTGGCATTTGATTCTTGATGAGCCATAAGAGTTCTAAGCATGGGTAAAGACCCTTGTGTGTCGAAAGCCGTCAGATATGTATGGATACCTTGCATGTTTATGGGACTAACCTGCGAGGGAACATTGTCAAACGAGTGGGATAAGGCTGGTCCAGGACAGGGGAGAGAACAGCTAATATTTGCAGACTGCCAGCTGTGTGCATGGTGTTCTGTTAGTGGCACTGTAACATTGTATGAAGTCACTTCCAAGCAGCTTTTTGGTAGAGGCAACAGAATGCTGGCTGGGACACAGGGCAGCTGCTGATCCCTGTGGGACAGAGCCTTGCAGCATGGTCTCCCTAGGTTCCAGGTGCTGCCCTTCTCCCAGCCCCACCAGCTGTGATAAGCTCTGTTTTCACTTCTCTGGATGACTATTTTAAGCTCCTAAAGTGTCGAAGAGATGTCACAATTGGACAACATTAATCTTTGAGAGGCAATGATTTCATAAATGAACTTTGACATTTGTAAACTTAACTTTTGGCAACAGTCAGTAAAAACCAAAGATGAGAAAATGCTGGTGTTAAATTTTGGACCAGTGCTGGAAGGGGTCCATGGCTGTTAGCTCTGTCGAATTGATGGCAACCGCCTCAGTCTCCACCTTGAGATGGATTCAGAAACAAAGGGTGTGGTGTTGATCTGATACTAAAAGATTTCCCTAGCTGCTTTTCTCTCTAAAATGCTAGAAGCCCAAGTTTTGGCCAATTGTTTATTGAAAAGGACTATATTGTCTTTTAAACTGTGTGTGTGTATGAATGTTTTGTGTGTGTGTGTGTGTGTGTGTGTGTGTATGTGTGTGTGAATGTTTTGCCTGCATGTATGTATTTGCACCACACACACACATGCCTAGCGCCCGTATACATCATTACAGGGCATCAGAGTTGTGAGCCATCATGTGGGTGCTGGGAACTGAATCCTGGTCCTCTGTGAGAGCAACAGCTACTCTTCTGAGTCGTCCCTCCAGCACCAAGGACTATGATCTTCTGTTCCCTCAACAGGATGTTCACTCCCTGATTTATCTTAGTCCCTGCCAGTAAGTACTGAGGATAAAAACCGGTAGGAGCCACCTTACAGGGGACTCTGCAGCCTGCAGCTACATGTCCCAGAATGCTGCCCTCCCCTCTCCAGGGAGGGAACTGTCGGTTCCTGTACCCACACCCTGAAATGTGTCCTCAGAAGCAGGCTCTAGATGCCAGATGTGAGGAAACATACTGAGGGGAGACCCTTGGAGCTGGGGATGTTAGGAAGCCAGTTAGAATCTCCTGTGACCTAAGGTTGTAGATGGTCATGTTAAGGGGGGGTTGGGGTTAGAATTCCCCGTTTTCTTGCTGAGAGCTGTCTCTAACAGCTGCAGTCAGGGATCCTGAGAAATGGAGTACCCTAAGGAAGACCATCAAGACAACCCCATAGAAATTTAGTTCTGTTTTATTGTCCTGAGCATTCTGACGGGTAGGTGTCCAGGTCATCTCCACAGCATCCTTGGTGACATTTACCCTCTTTGTTTATTCAAAAAGGAAATCATGGAGTTAACATATCAGTAAGATTATTTTTAGCCAGTTAATAGGAAGTGGGTCAAATGCGTTTAGGATGTGGCTCTTGTTGGAACATTGTAAGGTATGGAGTAGGTGTGTTCTGGTCCCTGACTTCTCATCTGAACCCAGTGACAACAACTTGTGTTTCTGGTGACTGTGGAGAGAGAGGGCCCTGGCTAGGAGCCCACGTGCATTCATTCACTCTGGTCAGACTGCTTCAGCTGGCCCTCCTGTCTCAGTGTACCCCATGCAGAAGAGGTTTGCAACTACCTCTGCTCATGTGTGTCTGGGCCATACTTCCCTTTCTGTAGGTGCCTGGGGGCACAGGGTGCACCTGAGAAGTGAGTTTATTTGACTCCAGCAGTACACAGTATGTCTAGTAAAGTAGGTGCTGATGTACTTCTAGGCAGGAAGGACTAGTAACATTAGAATTACTACTAGTAGTTTAGTAATTTTAACCTACTGAGGCTTCAGGGATGGGGAAGGTGGCTCAGCAGATAAAAAAGAGTGCTTATTGCTTTGGCATGGGAACTAATCCCTGTAACAGTTTCTAGTTCCAAGGGCTTCAGCACTCTCTTCTGACTGCCATACCCCCCACCCCTGCCCTATAGTATTTCTATATATATAATATATAATATATATATATATACTATATATATAGTATTTCTAAATGTACGTACTTTCTCATACATACATCCCCATACACAACACATCACAGACATTCACATACACATCACATACATACCATACATACACATCATATACACATACATATACATCATACACATATCATACACACAGATACCATACACACATGTTACACATACCATATACACATCATACATACATACACAACACATACACATTACACACATCATACATATATCACACACAAATCACATATCATACACATCATACACACATCTCACACATACACACCATACACATATATTATACATACATACACACATCATATACATTCATATATACATCATACACATCATATACACATACCATACACACCATACACACACATCATACACACATGCATACACACATGCATACACATCATACACACATACACATATACACACACGCCATACACTCATCACATAAATCATATGTACACACTATACACACATATCATACACATTCTACAAACATCATACACACATCACACACACCATACACACATACACAGTAGCAAAACAAACAAAAAACTCAAAACCCCACTGACTGAAGTGTCATTGAACTGATGTAATATGCATTTGATCTGACTATATAGTCACTTTTTATCAGTTTATCTTTGTTTCTTAAAGTTGTTATTTCTTGAAAAATTATTTAGCAGTGTGAATTTTAGAAGTATCAGAGAATATTTCCATCACAAATCCAGGTAGGTTATTTGGGCATGGTGGTATTCACATGTAATTGTAATTCCTGTACTCCGGAGAAAGAGGCAGAGAGGCAAAGAGGCAGAGACAGAGGCAGAGAGGCAGAGACAGAGGCAGAGAGGCAGAGACAGAGGCAGAGAGGCAGAGAGGCAGAGAGGCAGAGGCATCTTAGTTTGAGGCCAGCCTGGCCTGCATAACAAGTTCCGGGACAGCCAGGGCTACAGAGTGAGGCCCTGCTTCAAAATCCAAAGGAATCAAGTCCATTACATCTCAGTGGCACTCTCTCTCTTCCCTTCTACAGGTAGGACACTAAGACCTGGGGGCTGAGGGGCTGGATCAAGGCCAGAGTGACACATTTTGTGTGTTTACGATATGCAGTTAGGGGTTGTCTTAGGGTTTTACTGCTGTGGACAGACACCAGGACCAAGTCCCCTCTTACAAGGACATTTAATAGGGTTAAGGTTACAGGTTCAGAGGTTCAGTCCATTATCATCAAGGTGGGAGCATGGCCATGTGCAGGTGGCATGGTGCAGGAGGAGCTGAGACTTCTACATCTCTATCAGAAGGTCTCTAGGAGAAGACTGGCTACCAGGTGGTTAGGAGGAGGGTCTCATTGCCCACCCTCACGGTGACACACTTCCTCCAGCAAGGCCACACCTACTCCAACAAGGCCACACCTCTTAATCGTGCCACACCCAGGGCCAAGCATATTCAAACCACCACAGAGGTGAAGAGGTCAAGCCCTGGCTGCCGTTGGGTTGCAGAGGGGTTCTGGTTTGGTTACCAGCACCCACCTGACAGCTCCCAAGCATTTGTAACTCCAGTTGAAGGGAGCAGTAGCCACACACATGTGCTTACATAGCCATGCACACACGCATGCAGGGAAACCACCCATATACATAAAATAAAACTACATTTAAAAAACAATTTAGTTTTTTCAGGTGAAAGCACAGGAGTGCTTATTCATGCTGACTGGTGTTATGTGCTAGATCCTGTGTAACTGTGTTTCACACAGTCAGATTTCTTCTTCAGGACTTAGAGGCAGGCTGTGGTACTAGCACTTTACAAAATGAAGGTGGTAGAAGAGCCTTCTATGTGGCTCACAGGTTTTGTTTCTTTCCCCTCCCTTTCCGTCTTTTGCCCTCCCCTCCAACTGCTTTTTCAAGACAAAATCTCCCAGCACAAATGGGTATCAAACTCACTAATATAGTCAAAGCTGGCTTTGAACCCAGATAGAGATCCTCATGGCTGTCTTGAGTGCTGGGATTATAGACAGTGCTACCATGCATGGTCTACAGAGCACACTGGCTTCTTTGTGAGTTCACCACCTTCTGGCTGGTTTTCTACCCTGGGCCCTCCCTTCCTGTCCTTCCTCCTTGGTGGCTTCTGCCTCCGCTCCTTTTGTGTCTGTGCTGGCATGTGTGTATGTGTTACCAAGCAATGCTTTTTTTAAAATACTTACCAAAAGCCGGGCATTTGTGTTTGCAAATACTAATGCATCTGGTTCCCCTAATTCTTCTGAAGTAAATACTGTTATCATCCCATTTATACTGAGCCCACAGAGGGCAAAGAAACATCCCAGGGTCCCGGCTGTCTTTTGAGTAGACAAATGATAGTTTTTGATGAGCCTTCTCTTCCCCTTTGCTGTTAGGAACAGTCTCCGTTCTTCACTGAAGCCTACGTTACTCTGCCTTCAGGAGAACCCAATCAATCTGCCTTACATCTCTCTCTCCCTACCCACACGAATCCTGCCTTCCCTGTGTGCTCCACTGTTTAGGGAGTGATGTTAAGCATTCACTCCCCTAGGCCAGAATCCCAGTTGCTTTTCTGGACCCTGTGCCATCCAGAGGCTGAGACTCGAGGTTGGTGGCTTCCCATCTCCTCTTTAAGGGGTGGTCTTCTGAGAGATGACCTTAGAAGGTCTTGTCTTACACTGAGTACTGCTCTTCTTAATCTATGCCACACATTTTAGTATCTCTAGCCCTTCTAAAGTCCTGTCTTTCTACAAGTGTACTCAAGGCCTTGGCAGTGGCTTCTTGAATGAGGAAGGACAATAGGGCCCTCCTGCTCTGGAACCCTGGAAGCCTTCCTGAAGTCTGTTGGGACATCTGAGTGTGCTCTGTTGCCTCCTGCCACAGGGCAGCGTGGTAGGTAAGTCTGGTGGCTTACTCAGCTCCCTGTCTTGGCTGTCATCCTAAAAGCTCTTTGGGCCTAGCTCAGGTAGGTTTCTAAACTGACATTGCTGATACATTTCTTTTGTTATCCTTTGATGCTGAGCACCAAACCGTGAGCTTTGCACACTGTGAACACATGCCCTGACCCCTCAGCTCTTGTCTGTGAATTTTACACCATGATGAAAAAGCTCTTGTGTTTTCTCCACTTAGTTCGTTAGCAGCGGCCACATGACTGCTACGCTCTGGATGGAGCCAGTGTGACTGAAGAGTTTGGGTTTTTAAGTTTCTTTAATGGCTTAGGGTGTAGCTCAGGTGGAAGGGTACTTCTAGCCCCAGCCCCCCTCCCCAGCTCCCCTCCCCCACTTTGCATGCCTCAGCATGTGGATAGAGGGTTGCTGGTTTCTTTGGCCTCACTGGTGGGAAACACCCCAGCTATGTCATTCATCCCTAGGTTTGGGAAAGCCAGAGTAGGTCATTACACAATTGTAGATTGGAAAGGTGGTGGAGTGTACCGTTCTTGTGAATGGCATAGGATTGGCAGAAACGTCCATGTTGTAATACCCTCTTCTTCAGTTTGTGCCTCTGTGTGAGGAGAGCCTTAAGTGGCCAGCATAGCCCAGGCCTCTTCTGTGTTCTTGGGCTGCAAGATGAGGTCCTAGTCCTCTACTGAGATGGCTGACCCTGCAGTCGCTTCTTAGGCTCTGCATGGAGACATGGCATGCCCAACCCTTCCGTAGTGTGCCCACCTATGGGGGACATTGGCCATATTTAGAGACACAGCAGGGAATATTGAAATAATTTGTAATGAAAGAAATACCAAAATATAGCCCATAGTCACAGCTTAACCTTAAAAAGGGACATTTATCCGAAGAACAATAGGAAGAGTGGAGGGGACTCCATCATAGTTACAGAAACAGAAATCTTGCAGTCATTCTACAAAGATGGCACATGATTCTGTTAGGTCACACTGCAGTAATTACTGAGTTTGCATGCATTGAGTACAAGTTATCTGGGTACTAGTGGTCCAGACAATTCCAAGTACAAAGTGATATTTTACACATTTTAGCAGAAGATGTGTCCCAGCGGAGTTTTAGGACCAGGTAGTGAAATTCCAGGACAACCTGGACTACACACAGAAACACTGTTTCAAAACCAAACCAAACCAACCAGCCAACTAAACAGAAGAAAGTCTGAGATATGTTTGCTATTGCTACTGGTTTTGACTGGCATGAAACCAAGTAAATAGTGAGAAATCTTTAAATATATTCCATATTTTTTTTTTCCTCTCCATCTGCCTGTCTGAGACAAGTCTCACTACATAGACCAGGCTGGTCTCAAACTCACAGACATCCTCGTTCCTGTGCCTCCTAAGTGAGGTATAAAGGCATAAGCCACCACATCCAGCTCAGCTGAACTTCTTAAAAAATGATTTATTTATTTACTTATTTTTTGAGCACTGGTGTTTTGTCTGCATGTTTGTCTGTGTGAGGGTGTCAGACCCTCTGGAACTGGAATTACAGATCTGAACTGTCATAGGTGCTGCGATTTGAACCTGGATCCTCTTAGAAGGATGTTTTATAAAATTAATTCAACCAGTGTTCTAAACCACTGAGCCATCTCTCCAGCTCCCCAGATGAACTCCTTGGGATTTGTTTTATAGTGAAACCTTTAAAAATTGCCTCTGAGAAATGGGCATGAGGTGGAGAATTTTCTATGTTCATAGATTTCATAGACATTGGGATGGGAACTTGAAATGTGGGTAAGTGGGTGGAATATGTTATAAATAGGATTACCAAGGGTAATCACTTAGAATTTTAATAGAAGTCATTATTTAGTGCTGATGTATAGTAGTTAAGTTTGACAAAATCTTAGCAATGGGTGTGTAGCTGTGCGAGGCCTTAGTAAAGTCTCTGTCTTAAAGTCTAGTAGGCGTCTGGTTCCTCATGTAATCTTTTGATTAAACCAAGTACAGAACACAACTGTAAGACTTCCCAAGCGGCCTTAACTCACTGTAGTCATCCTCGGGCCGGTAGCAACTTGTCTCACTGCACAAAACTCATAGCGAGCTGTGTCTTACTTGCCCACTTAAGGTGTACTTAAAAAATTAACGTGGATCAAAATGAGCACACTATAGATATTTGAGAGGAAGAGTTTGTTTCAAACTGTAATACAAAGTTTTACCTACAAGTTAACAAAAGTGCCATCGTTTTTAGTAATCACGAGCGCATGCACACGCACACACACAAATACACACATACACATACACGCACATACACACACGCACACACACATATACACACATACACACACACATATACACACATACACATACACACACACATATACACACATACACATACACACACGCACACACACACATGCACACACACATGCACATACATGCACATGCACGCACGCGCGCACGCGCGCACACACACACACACACACACAGCAGAGTCAGGTGGCTTGCTAGGTGAGTTTTCGGGGGAGTTAAGATGAAGCAGAGTCATGCCATTACAGTCCGATTTCAAAAAATAACATGGCAGTGTAGAAAAATAATAAGTGAGTTTGTTACAGAATGCAGCATAATGAAAGAAATCTGATTTAGCTTATGAACAAATTTGCCTAGGTGTTAAAAATGTTGTGTAAAATTAATTTTTCTGCAAAGGAAACCTGGAAGATTGAACCTTGGCTGTAGACACTGGGAAATATAAAGTTAAAAGTGTATATGACAGAGCCCTGGCTGTCTGGGGTCGTTTTGTAGGCCAGGCTGACCTCAGACTCACAGAGATCCGCCTGCCTGTGGCTCAGAAGTGCTAGGACTGAAGGCTTGTGCCAGCACACCCTGTGAAGGAAAGCTTTTCTTAATCACATGCTAATGTCAGCAAAGCCTTTGATTGGCCTAAAGACACATCCAGTGGGTTCCTGAAACTCAGTTTTGATTATTCTAGAACATACTTGTATATAGTAAGACTAGATGTAAAGTTACAGCTATATTAAATTTTGAAATGATTATGAAATAGTGGGTATGGAACCATTTGCTATCCATTGCAGCAGTAATTCCCCCCACTTGTCAACACAACTTGTTTGAAGTAAGAATTGAGCACTTCCCGTATTGAACGTGGAGCTGTGCTCTCTGCCATCCTTGCCGCGGATCTAACCTTCTGAGGTTACCTGCAGGTTTCAAAATGCTCTGCATCTTCGATGCGCTTCAAACATCTCAACCCTTCTTTACGATTCAGTCTGTCGTTCGACCGCTTACTTCTGTGGGAAGCTGAACTTAAGTGATTCCCATGGATTTCTCGTTGGCATCAGTCAGTCCTAGACAGCTGTCCAGCTCGCTGAGGGACCTCTGCCTTTCTTTATCCTGTGGCTCTTGCTTCCCATTGTCCTCACTCAAGTTTGCTCCTGACGGACAAGGCTGCTCTTGATACATGTATACCGATCCAGCAAAGAGAACAAATTATTTTCATCGTTAGTATTGCCTAAAGATTTGCTTCTTTTTTTTTTCCCCCCCCTTTTAAATGAAGTAAAGGATATCGCTGGCCAGTTGCGCTGTGTAGATGTATTTCAACTTGACATAAACTGAAGTCATCTGAGAGGAGGAAATCTTGATTGAGAAGAAGCCTCCGTAAGATTGGCCTGTGTGCAAGCCTGTGGGCATTCTCTTAATTAGTGATTGATGAGGGAGGGCCCAACCCATTGTGGGTGGTGCTGTCCCTGGGCTAGTGGTCCTGGGTTCTGTAAGAAAGCAGGCTGAGCAAGCCATGGGGAGAAGCCAGTAAGCAGCAGCCCTCCACCCCTCTGCATGAGTTCTTGCCTCCAGGTTCCCGCCCTGAGTGAGTTCCCCGTCTTAGCTTCCTACAGTAGTGGATATGGAAGTGTAAGACAAATAAACCCTTTCCTCCCCAACTTGCCTTTTGCTCATGGTGCCTCTTCACAGCACTTGAATGTTGATCAAGACACCAATATATCAGAAATTGCCTTTAATAACCCCTCAGTACTGCCTTTTGAACAAGGTAGTATTGAGTACATTTACATTTTTAGAACTTGTTTTATGTGTATGGATGTTCTGCTTGCATATATTTCTGTCTACCATATGTGTGCCTGGTGTCCACGGGGACCAGAAGAGGTTGTCAGACCTCTTGGAACTAGAGTTAGAGGTCATTCTGAGGCATTATGTGGGTGCTATGTGGAAGTCAGGTCCTCCCGGAGGTGGTGGGGGGGAGGTGAGGACCCAAATCAACAAAACAAACCAACCAACAAAATCCACACGGACCAATCTCTCCAGCCCAATTGATTATACTTTAAAATTCCCTCTGAAATTAAAAAAAAAAAAAAAAAAGGGGAACCTCTTTTTAGTGTAGAAGAATATAGGAAACGTCCATTGCAAGTGGCTGGGTCGGCTGCACAAAGTAAGCCATTTCCCACAGGAGCATCTTGCCTCTGGTGCCCTTTAAGAGTCTGGGATGCCTGGGTACCTGGACAAAGGGTGGCCCCAGGGTATCTGTTCCCTGGTTCATCTGTTTTATACCCATTTGTTATCAGGCTTAGCACTCTGGTGGATATGTATATAGGAAGTCATTAGCTCAAAATAGATAAAAAAGAGCTGAAAAATATTTTCTATGTTATTTTTTATTGGGTCGCCAAATGTGGTGTCATTAGCCCCTTTGTTTATAATATCCCAGGATATTTTATAACATTAACTAAAATTAGCAATCAGGAAGTTTTAGAAAATTCATATTAGTCTTTCTTCAGTCTTTGGCAGGATGGTTGCATCAAAAATTTTTCTTCAACTTTAATAGGTTAATTAAAAAATATGCATTCCTGGATCTGCCTCTTACCTCTTCTATCTTCTGTATTATACTTACAATCTAAAGTTATGCAGGATAATATTAAAAAGTTATGAGATTAGATACACAGTTTACAGATACATTTTTTTGTGTGTACAAGGGCGCCATATAGTAATGTATATAGATGTGTGTGTCCTCGTTTCTCTTGTGCTGCTCACTGGTGAAAGCTGGGGTGTTATTGGACCATGTGACATTCTTCTGTGGAACCATGTAAAGTTGCGTGCAACAAGACCACCATGCTGAATTTGCTCCATTAGTATGGTAGGAGATTTTTGGCCTTTGGGCTAAGGCCAGGGTGCTGCCTGCCAGCTCATGATCTGGCTTCAGGGAGTGACAGTTAAAGGCCAGGCTGCAGAGTGTGAAGGCCTTTCTCCAAAGGTTGTAATTTCTGATTTTGTACCAGAGTAGCACAAGTTGGGAATGGGACAGTAGGATCGGTTTTGATCATTTAGAAAAAAATGCCTGGGGCTTCAGCGTCTTAAGTTGTTAGCTCAGTGTTACTTGATTGTTTGTTACCTTTAATAAAGCAATTACTAGTTCTCAGCTAATGGGGGTTGGGAGACTTTCATCTGAAAGGCAGTTTAGAATATTCAGCCATCTCAGGGTTATGTAGAAATAACTGAAAGGTTTCTGCAAGAAACCTGAGAAACAGTACATTATGTAACATGGCATAAGACTATTGTTAACTGAATTTTTTTGCCTTAACAAAATGATCAGTAAGTAGATGGACATATTGTAAACCACCCTTAGATGTCCACTACTTATAACCTATTAAATATTCAGGTCTGCCACTAAGAACTGGTGAAACTTTTTTGGGTGAAGTCATCATTGTTGGTCAGTTGCAGATACCAGACGCTTCTTTTCCTTTAAAAGCTTTATCATTGTATTGCTTGGTTGGTTTCCTGGAACAAGTGTCACTTGTTATTGTTTGTTCTCACTTTGAGTGGTCCTCCATCCTGCTGAGGAAGAAAAACTCCTAGACTGAGAGCCAAGTGTCCTAACATTCATATGCAGATTCCACGTGCAGGGTCGAGCAAGGGTGGGGGTGGGGGAGGTGAGAGATGCTCTGAGACTGTAGCTTGCAAAGCCTGCTGAGGTCCTGTGGTCCTCTCTCCAGACCCTAATTCAAAGGGCAAATATCTAAGAAGAGTCAGGGAAACAAGGCAGGACAGCAGAGTGCTCGGTGCCCTGTGACCCTTGGCTAGGTGGCTATCCCAGGGAGAGAGGGAGACTCAGAACGAGGATCATAGATGGGAGAGAAGCCGGGCTGCACAGGGAGGGGGCAAGGGGCAGGTGAGGGAAAGGATTTGGGGGAGTTCATAATGGGAGGGGTGCTTGGGCATCTGAAGGCAGCATCCTCTCAGACACACTCAGACTTGTAGACAAGATCCTGAAAGCCAAGAGAAGGTCTTTAAGGATTTCACAAGAAGCAAGAAATGACTCATTGAGTCAGTAGTCTACAGAGGATAGGCCATTCTCGGGACTCTAGAGAACCAGGACACCTTCCAATTTGTGTGAGAGACACACAAAGGCCTGGCTCTGTAGCAGAGTCCATCTGAGGGAGAAAGTACAGGAGGATGAGGAGGTGCTTATGCAGGAAGAGGAGGTGTTGGAGGAGGTGGTGATGGTGGAGGAGGAGGAAGAAGAGGTGGTGGTGGTGGAGGAGGAGGTGGTGAAGGAAGAGGAGGAAGAGGAGGTGGTGGTGGTGGAGGAGGAGGTGGTGAAGGAAGAGGAGGAGGAGGAGGTGGTAGAGGAAGAGGAGGAAGAGGAGGTGGTGGTGGTGGTGGAGGAAGTGGTGGTGGAGGAGGTGGTGGTGGAAGAGGAGGAGGAGGAGGTGGTGGTGGTGGTGGAGGACGAGGTGGTGGTGGTCCAGGTCCAGGTCCAGACTCAGGTCCAGACAGATCTGAGACACAGGAGCAAATTGAGCAAGTTCAGAATCCTTGAGGGGATTTACTAGAACAGCAAGCTGCCTGGGGATGAGGCCATATCTGTTTGGCTTAGTGTTGGATATGCAGGATGTCAGATATCTTACATCATCAAGATTGGTCATTATCTGATGAAAAAAATGAACGTTGGCCCTTCAATCTTTGTTAAGGTTTAAAACTCACTTTGTGGTTCTGGGGATCAAATCCAAGGTCATATATTTACCAAGCATGCCTTCTAAGCTAAATTGTATAACCATTCCCTTGTTTTCCCCTCCCTTCCTTCCTCCTTCCTTCCTCCCTCCCTCCCTCCTTTCCTTCCTTCCTTCCTTCCTTCCTTCCTTCCTTCCTTCCTTCCTTGTTTATTTATTTCTTTGGTGTTGTTTTTAAGACAGGCTCTCACTCAGTAGCACTGATGGGCATTGGATGAGTAGACCAGGCTGACCTTGAACTCACAGTGATCCACCTGCCTCTGCCTCCTGAATGCTGGGATTAAAGGTGTGAGCCACACCACATCTAGCTCCCAGGTTTATTTTTAATACATTATTTGGACTAATGCAGGCCTGCAGAAGGAACGCCCATAATTCTAAATAATTTTCTATACAGTTCAGAATTATTCCTATCACAGCCAAAATGATCAAGATGGAAATCTGTGTTAGGAAATTAGAGATGTTAAAGGTTGAAAGTGTAGTTAAAATGAACATATAAGAAAATACCACATAGTATATAGCATAGGGGATGATATTGGCCTTTGAAACAATACAAACTTTCATGACCAAGATGGTCACTATTCAAAATGGTCTTTCACCCCCCGACTCGGACAGACCTTCAGGAAGCAGTGTGTAGCGTTTTTGTCGGTGGGCTTTCTGCACTGACACAGGTGCTGCATCTCTGTCCTGTCCTGCCTGATGATGATGAGCGCTTGAGTTCATGTTGTTTTTAAGAGTAAGAACTACTTTTT
>JADRCD010227891.1:0-26673 GCA_019843815.1 Montemys delectorum
CTGGGGAAAGCTTCTCTGATGACATCTGGGCCAGGCACCAGTCTATGAGTACAGCAGAATATCATTAGGAATCATTTTCTATCCTTGCTCTCTGGACTTTCCAACCTTTGGGACCTGAACCTCCAGGCAGTGTCAAGAGTAGGCTCCCTCTTAAAGCATGGGTCTCAAGTGGACCTGTCATTCATTGGTCACTCGATAATTTCTTTGCCAGATTTATACACCAGCACATCTTACAAGCAGGAGAGATTTTAGGTTGCAGGTTTTGTGGCTGGGTTGGTGTCCTAGTTCCTCCACTGGTAGTCTTCCTTGATTACAAGAGATGGCAAGTTCAGGTTCCATAACCCCATTGCTTGGAGTCTTAGCGAGGGTCACCCTTATACATTTCTGGGTGTTTCTATTGTACAAAGTTTCTCACTCATCCCAGAGACACCCCCAGATTCCAGTTTCTTTTCAACTGTCTTACCTCAGTTTGGTTCTTCTTGTTCCCAGAAGTTGATTAGGCCAGAGACCTAGGGTAGAATCAAACACAGCTGGCAACAAATAAATAAAATTTGATTTTTAAAAGTACTTATTATTTAAAAATATTTTATTGTTTTATATTATAACCCCTCTTCCCATTCCTTCCCTTATAATCCTCCTTTGTCTCTTTCAAATTCATGGCCTCTCAAGGCTTACCAACATGACTGCCTAAACATGAGCAGAGCAAAGACACCAACAATAGATGTGCTTGTGTGGACAGTTGAAAACACAATACACTTCAACACAGACAATTGCAGGCAACTAAAGAATATGGAGAGAGGGAGAAATAGTCTTTCCCTAGGGAAGAGCACACCAGTTGGTTAGCTTTATCTGCTGACAGTTTCATACACACAATGCATTCTGATTACCTTCACTCTCTACTTTGTCCTGACTCTCTCTACAGGTCCCTTTCTCACATGCATATTCTTTTGTTTTGCTCTGTGACTCACTGAATATAACCAGGCCCCTCTGTGTGACCACATATTTACACCTTTTTTTGTTGGAACCAGTGTTGCCCACAAGTTATGAGTGGTTAGACCAATGAAGACAACAAATTGCCCTTTTCCCAGAATCCACTAGTTGTTCAGTATGGAGATTTGGGGTTCCTGAACTTCTCTCGGATCTGTGATTGACTAACAACAGGGCCAGTGCTGACACACTGATTTATTTTAGCAGCACTGTTCAATACAATTTGAAAGACTCATGTAAGCACTTAGGACTATCACAGTTAGGATGGTACCCCATTTTGTTAACCTGTGTGTCCCCTGTGTCCCTGGGAGGACAGTGACCTCCTGCAACTCCTTTGCCATTGCAACCCCCGACCTGTTTTCCATCACTTTTCCATGATGTCATATGAATAGATCCAGGATGTTTAGTCTTCGGGATAACATTTTTCATTTCAACAACCAAACACATACACACATACACACCTGCACACACACACACACACACACACACACATATATATATATATATATACACACACACACACATACACACACACACACACACACACACACACACACACCCTGGTAGAATGAAGTTTTGATGGAAGAAGTCACTTTTCATTAAAGACTAGAATCTAGAAACAAACAAACAAAAATAGTACACTATTCATAATAGTTTCCTGTTATTGGTTATTTAATTTAATATAATTTAATATTTTTACCTTCCATTATGTTCTAACAATTCGAGGCATCTGGCTATTTCTATGTATAGCTGTAGTAAATATTGCTAGAGTGCATTTAACTTTTCAAAAAAATATTTATTAGAGGGTTCAGACAGCTGTTTATCTTGGCTTTGTGTCCTGTTGCTGTGATAAAATACCTTGGCAGAATCATCCTAAGGGAGACAGGGTTTATGTGGCTCATAATCCCAGGTTCCAGCCCATTGTTATGAAGAAGGGAAGGAGACAAGTGCTTGAAGCATCAAGTCCTATCACATCAAAAGTCAGCAGAGAGCACTTCAAGGTCTTCTTCTCATTCCTTCATAAGATAGGTCCAGATATTCAGCTTCGTCACAAGTGATGACCCCCACTTCTGACATTACAGTCTGTGCGAGTCAGTCAGGGTTCTCTATAGGAACAAAATGAAAAGGATGAATATATATTACAAGACAATTTAAATTATATAAATTTGCACAATACAATTTAAGTTGTTCAACATGGGCTGCCTTTTTATTTCTTGGTGAACCAGTTGTGGAAAAATCCTAATATTTCACATAAGCCAGACAAGTCCTTTAAGGCTGAGCTGAATACCCAGCAGATACACTCACACAATTTGCCTAGTCTAATCTTGAGTAACTCTGTAACCTAGGCAGGACTTGAGCTTGCAATTCTCCTGCCTCACCCCCCTACTTAGATGGGATTGCAGACTTGTTTTTACCACATCGGGCTGATCACAATTTCTTTTTAATTTGGGGATAAAAAATAATGATGGAGTTGTTAAGCTGGTGAAGGGTAGACGATAATTATTAATGTGGAAGTTTCAACTATTAATTTTTTTAACTGGGGAAATAAACATTTTGAGTTTTGTAAAAACTCACAGCGACTTCCTGTCTTAAGAACCTCATTCTTGAGAAAACTACCCTTTCCTCAGTCACTGTTCCAGGTCTTTCGAGTCTCCTTTCAATATTGTGTTTGAAGTTATGTTTATGAAAGTATGCTAGATTAAATCCGTTCACTAAAGTACAACTTGCACAGTTGTTTTTGACAGGTTATTGTCAGTTAGCACAGTAACACCATTGTCACCAAATACTAAAGAAGCTATAGGTAGTGTCATGTAAAGGAAAAAATGGAGCTATTCAAGCCACTGTCCCCTCAAATACTCAGTTTGCAGCATGCCTCTAACCTGTCTTTGAGGTAATCCACAGAAGTCTTTTCTTTCCAATGAAGGTGAAGTGGGCCCTCGTTCAAGAAATGTGCTTGCAGTGAACTTTAGTGAATTTATTTCTTCAACAGTACTTTACTTATTTTTATAAAAGAAAAAGTTATAAAGTTAACGAGGAGTCAGAAGGAGAAGGCTGTTGGGGGGAAATGATATAAACACAGTACTAATATATGACATTCTCAAAAAATTAAAAGTGTTTAAATATGTGTGTGTTTGTGTATAAGGGTGCGTACAGCCCACAGTGCACACGTGGAGGTCAGAGATCAACCACCCAGGGTCAATCTCTCTTCCATGTTGCTTGAGACAGAACTCCCGTTTGTCAAAGCTACCCTGCTAATGACAGGCTGTCTGGCTCATAGCCTCTAGGGTGGTGCCCCACTCTGTTCTCATTGGCTATAGAGATGCCAGGACTGAAAATGTGAGTCGTATCTTTCCATGGTTCCCGAGTACTAACTCGGGTCAACAGACTTGTATCTCCAGTGCTTTTTATCTTTGCATGATCTCCCTGAGCTCAGTAGCCGTAACTTTAAAGAGCAGAGAATGATAGATAGGTCTGAGGATCCAATCAGACCTTATCTGAAAGCCTTTCACACAGTTTAACACATAACACATAAGAAATCCTCAAAATGTGATGTGTGTGCCCTTTGATGTCCATTTCTTTACCAGCCATAGGGAAGCAGAAATAATCAACAGTAAAGTCATGACTGGACACTTCTTTTCTGGTATGTTTTACTATAAAGAGCATTTATGATGGAGGTTACAAGAGTCTATGAAGTTGAAATGATAAATGTTTAAGAACAAAATGTTTTAGTTTCTCTGAGATATAAGTCTGAAGTATAAATAGGACTATTTCCTTGTTGATTCCTACATTGATAAAACGTTCTCCTGTCCAATCAGGAATCAATGGTAAATAATAGATAATAGATAGATAGATAGATAGATAGATAGATAGATAGATAATAGGTAGATAGATAGTGGATAGATAAATAGAAAGAAAGAAAGAAAGAAAGAAAGAAAGAAAGAAAGAAAGAAAGAGAGAAAGAAAGGGAAGAAAGAAAGATAGATGATAGATAGGTAGATAGATAGATAGATAGGTAAATAGATGATAGATAGATGATAGATAGATAGATAGATAGATGATAGATAGATAGATAGATAGATAGATAGATAGATAGATAGATAGGTAAATAGATGATAGATAGATGATAGGTAGATAGATGATAGATAGATAGATAGATAGATAGATAGATAGATAGATAGATAGATAGATAGATAGATGGATGGATGGATGGATGGATGGATAGATAGATAGATAGATAGATAGATGGATAGATGGATGGATGGCAGGTAGATAGGTGGGTAGATAGGTAAGGTAGATTGACGCTAGATACCATGAAGAAGTTTAGTGGTTAGTTTTGCGTAAAGATAGGAAATGATTCTGAGTCACGTTTTGTAGGGGCAAACATATTTTTAAGACTATCTCATTTTCACAAGAGCAGTAAAAAGAGAGCTATGTCTGTCAATCTGATCATGTTAGCCGCATGGTCAGTCCAGTTTACAGTGTTGCCTTTTAAGATGGCTGTTATAAGACTAAATAACCGAAACTGCTTCTCTTTTGAACCCACATGAGTGCAAAGGAGATCAGTCTTTTAGACAAGGATTCTCTAAGAAAACAATCAGAAATATCTTATATTACTGTTGTGCTTACTGTAGAAATATTAGACATTTCTGTATGTATATACATATATGTGTTTTCTATTGAGCTGGCTTCACTCTTATTCTCAATCAATATTAATCATTTTTATATTGGTAAGGAAGTAAACTCAGTTCATTTTATGATTTCCTTGGAAGTAATTCACAGTTTAGGAAACAGGATGGATTCAGTATATATCTCTTGGGGAAAGAGAGAGCTCAGCAGTTAAGAGCACATACTACTTACTCTTCCATAGCATCTGGGGCCAGGTCCCACAACCCATGTCAGAAGGCTCTTAAGGAACTGCCTGATACTTCAGTGCCTGAAGATCCAATGTTCTCTTCTGCCATCTGAGGGCACCTGCATTCATATGCACACACACACAAAATAACACATTTCTTTTCTAGAGACCATCATGATTATGGTTCTAGAACACAATTTCTTACCAGAGTTTGCGTTAAATAACTGTCAGTAAATCTCCAAGGGGGCAGGCATGTTCTTCCAGCTTTTCTGAGGTGTTTTCTGTAGCTACAAACAACAGTGTCGAATCATACTGGCATCGGTATTCCCTGAGCATTGTGTAGACCACTATGGCATTTGGCATCAAGAAATGCTGCAGGACTATCAGAGTCACCTGCCATTGGTTTCTGGGATTTAGAACAATTTCATGCTCTCGATGTACAGCGGAACTGAACCAAAACCTGGTAATTAGAAATGGACCTGGTGACCAATTGTGCTGAATTTTGGGTTTGCTATTAAACAGCAAGGTGATTCCAATAGATTATGACACAATTACTACCACAAAATAGTATTACTCAAAATTTCAAGAGATAGCATATGATTCTCCATAGAATGTGTGTAATTGTGTATGTGTGTGTAAACACTGGTGTCAGTGGACAAAGGGAACAAGGAGAAAATATTCACAAGAGACCTCATTGCACATTTGAACAGAAATGGATGGGCGGACTGGTAAGTAGGGTGAGCGTGGGCTAGTTTGAATAACCTCATGACCCCCTCACGGGTAGAATTCTCTTGATTTCCAGGCTATTGCATTGGATTGCTGGGGCTTGGGCAAACAGCTCTGAATGTGAGTTTTTAGTAGTGGCCATGGTGGAAAGGGGTCGCTGTACTGCTGAGCTTGCTTACAGAGGATACCCCTATGGAAGCTAGTCACTACTGTTTCTAGGGCAAGCTAGCTGTGGGAGGGACAACAGCCCTCCAGGTTCACTCAAGTCCAGAATGTCTAGGCATCATCAGAATTAAAAATATATAACAGACACAACTTTGATTCATAGTATTCTCTCCAGGACGTAAAGTGATAATAATATTATTGCTATTTTAAAAGCATTCATTTAAGATTTATGACATCATAAAATCAAAAAATATAAATTATCATTTATGAAGATCTTTGTGTTCATATTAAAATCCCTTTGGTACATTACTTTAGACAGCTTTTGGAAAAAGAACCAAAAAAATCATAAAATGTTCTATATTTGTTCTCAACTCAAAATAAACTGAAGGCTGCATCCTGAGAGAAGACACCAGCAGGGTGCACTCTGTGTGGAAGCCTAGAGAGGTCAAGCCAGGGAGAACCTCAGAGATGATAATTTCAAACTTCCAATGCTAAGGTGACTCCCATGATTTTCCTTCTGTGAGGCATCCGAACACCCACCAGTTTGGATGTCATTCCATTAGAACCAACAGATGGCACCAGTAGTTAATAGAGGAGGGTTATGACTCTAGCTGAGATAAGTAGGGGGGATTAGAGAGTCCCAGCTACTTGTGCAGCATTAAGAAGCCGGGATGTTTCAGATAATGTCATTTTTATATCCTTACCTAAGCCAGAATGCCTGCGCCATCTGTGTGGAATGCTCAGATTTCCCACTCAGCCATCATATGAACACACTCAAAATTTAAAATGTATTAATTGCAGCCCATGTTGGGAATGAGTGCAGATTGCTTTTGATCAGCAGAGACTCTTCTTGCTCATTTGATTTTTAAGAATACTAAATAACAAATAGTAGTTTGGTGCCATAGTCATCTCTACTCTTAAATTACATTTAGGACCAGGTAAGGGAAAGACAGCATACCGAGAATGAGTTTTGAACTCTTCATTTTTTTGGACTTTTTTTTTTTTTTTAATTTTTGAGGCAGGATGTATGATGTGGCACTGGCTAGCCTCATGTTCACTTCAAGCCTGGGGCTGTCCTCATCCTTCAGCCTCCTAAGTACTGGAATTATAGTTCTGTGCCACCACGCTTAGCCACTTGAATAGGTGTTAAGTCAGTAGATCGTGCCAACAAAAGTCATAGTATAAAAACTCTTGAACAAAGACACTGACTTTCAAACATGATTGCAAAGCCAGAGGATACATACAAAGCCTAGGGTTAGATAATTTATAAAGAATATTGAATAAGCATGGTATAGTTTTCAGCTATTGGATAACATGCATACTAGAATAGATATTACTCTAAAATCAGTATCTTAGAGAATATTTAAATCAGGATTCTCATAAAAATAAGGACTCAGAATATTCATCTATAACTATAAGTTTGTCTTGCTTCTGCTGTGATGGTCATGATTGACGTGATGGTCATGATGCTGTGATGGTCATGATTGTTTGTTTTTAACTGGAATAGACTATAGGTACTGACTATGAAAACTCAACAGCAGCATGGTATTTGTGATAATTGTCTAGGTGAATGATAATGACTTGGAGTTTTACCATATCATTCAAAACTATGAAAAAGTGGAAGTCTTAGGCAGCATTTTTATTAAATTTCTCATATTATCATTTGACTCCAAAATCTTTGAGAAGTGTTTATGCTTTGTGTGTGTGTGTGTGTGTGTGTGTGTGTATGTAGTGTACTGTGTATTTGTATATATAATGTGATGTCTGTAATAGTGTGTATGTGTGTGTTTATTGTTAATGTGGTATGTAATATGTAGTGTATATTTTGGTATGTTATATAGATATAGTGAGTTTGGTGTGTATGTGACATATATATGTACATATACAGCATATATGGTTGCTGAGTTTTTGTGTGGTATGTGATATGTGCAGCATGTGGTGTGGTTATAATGTGTAAAATGGTGTGTATGTGTGGAGTGTAGTTGAGTATAGTGTGAAGTGTGTGTGTGTAAGTGGTATTTGTTTGGCATGGATTATGGGTATGCTGTGTTTCTTGTGTATATCTCTGTGTTACATGATATAGGTATACTCTGTGTTGTTATGTGTGTGTGCATTATAAGGTGTGTCATAAACTGTGTGTTTAGTATGTGCTTTGTATGGCATGTGAAAAGGGTATTGTGTGTATGTGTATGACATGTGTTATAGGTATACTGTATATATGTCGTGAGGATACTGTGTATGTGCTAATGTGTATGCACTCTGTGTGTAGTGTGTATATGACATGTATGCAGAGAATCTTGTGAAGATGCATCCTTTGATTATTCAGCAGAGATGATGGTGAAGTGTGAAGGAGACAGTGACCAAGTCCTCTGCTCTGAGTCTAAATCTCACACAAACATGTGTGAAGCTGTTTATGGTATTGTCAGTCTCTTGCACATATATTTGCAAAGCCTTCATTGTAGCTATTCTAGGTGCTTATCCTTAACCCCGTGTCATAGCACAGTGATGCATTTGTGTTTCCAGCTTCCCAGCTGAGGTACTTATCTAGCTTCAGGCAGGCTTTGTAAGGGACCATGACCCCATGAGTTCTGGAGCATACTTTACTCGTCTACTCTTAAGATACCTTGAAATAGGCATCATCAGTTTAGTGTGGTGAGCTTTAAATGGAAGAATAAAAGACATGGATTGAAGAGAACACAAATAATAAAGGATGTAGAGCATTATGAATAAAGCTAAATATGTGCAAAACAAAGACCCTTAACAGACTGACTGATGGGCATTATACATTGTTTTACAGTTCGTTAGTACAACTGAGTTTCTTAATTCATGTGTAAACACCACACATACATGTGTGTGCTCACACATTCATACATTCATATGCACATACATGTATCTATATACACATGCATGCATCCATACATACATGTATGCATCCATTCATACACACATGCACATGTCCATACATACACACATGCGCACACACACACGCGCGCGCGCACACACACACACACACACACACACACACCACATCTATCCATAAACTTATAGGTACATATATACACAAACATACAATACATGCCACATCCATGCATACACACATAGGCACATACATAAATGCATACACATATACAAAAACCATACATATATCACATTCCTCCATAAATAAATAGGCACATACACACACATCCATACACATATACATGTATACATACAACATTCACTAGACACATACTTACACATAGACACATACTACCAGTCAGAGAAAAGAGAGCTAAATCCCTGGCAAAGCAGTTTGGGTATTTGTTTATCCTTCTCTTTCTAAGAAATTTATACTATCCGTTAAAGTATGAATGGCTTTAACATTTAGGTAATAAAGTCATCCATGTTATACTTCAGCTGTGCTAAAATTTAGTTTATGGTAAGTTTCAATATGCTAAATTTCTCACCCATTGTGGAAATACTCTCCTACAAGGTGTTTTGGGAAATGGATCATATCTCTCAGCCCATGCATGTTAAGCAAGAACCAAGGCTGTGAGCCATTTTGTTGTATTCATATTGTATTGCCACTTGTATTTGGTACTATGATGAACCCAGAAGAAAATAACAGCTTGAAGAATGATTGTCAACACACACACACAAAAAATGTTATCAAATCCCTGTGTCTACCCTTGAATTATAAGCAAACACTAATAAACCTACACAGGCCAACTGACATAGAAAACACATGGGTAAGGTGTGTGTGTGTGGGGGGGGTTCAAGTATGAAGTCCCTTGTAAGTATTGGATCTTACATGCCCACATCCACACATCCATACATGTGTGGGATGTATGGATTGTGAACATGGGAGAGTGGAATAGTTCCAAGACCCAACCATAGAGGGTGCTAGAGGAATTTACTTCCAGGAGTGAGTAATGAACACAGGATCGCTGTAAGTGAATGAAGAGTCATAGCTGACTCTTAGCAAGCTCTTAGGCTTCTCATGCTACTTTTGTAAAATAAACCCATCAATAATTCTATTACTGTAAAGAACAATGTACTTATTCTGTAGGACACAAAAATGTTATCTTATAGGCAAAGTTAAAAGTATGAAAATGACAGTTTTTACTCTAATCTTTCTATATTCTGATAGATACATAAATTTGAGAGAAAATGCATCTTTATTCATTCTGATCTAAAACATTTAGTCTACACACACACACACATACACACACACACACACACACACACATACACACACACACATACTTCTTATAACAACCTTATAAAGCAGACACCACTATCTCCACTCTAGAGATGAATGAAGTAAGGAATAAAGTGTTAATGCAATGGCCACATTCACATGTATGCTCTCTATCTCAACTTCCATGTCTCATACTACTATATGCAAATGACAGCACAAGGATTCAGAAGCACACATGTTATAATTCATGCACTGTCCAGAGTGCTCCATCATGTAACTTGTGTCCTACTTTGCTCATCTTCCTATAGTCACCTAACTCATCTCCTACCTTCTGCTGTTTGTCTCAGTTAATTTCTGTTGCTGAGGCCAAATATCCTAAAAAGAGCAATTTATGAAGGAAAGGGTTTACCTTGGCTTACAGTTCCATGGAGATACAGTCTATCCTGGTAGGGAAGACTTAGGAACAAGCAGGCAGAGCGTGGTGGCAGAAACAGAAGTTTGACTGGTCATACTGAATCTGTATCCTGGAAGCAAGTAGTGGGACCAGGCTATAAAGAAAACAAATACATCTCCCAACATCTGTTTCCCTAGTGAGACTTCACCTCCTGCAGGTTCCACAGCCTTCTGAAATAGCCCCAGCATCTTGGAACCAAGTTTAAAAACAAACAAACAAACAAACAAACAAAAATGGTTCCATGCCAGACATTCACTGTTCCACACAGTGCTTGTGTAAATAGCCCTTAAATTTGGGCATGGTGGCACATGCCTTAAGTCTCAGCATTTGGGAGGCAGAAGCGGGAGGATTTCTGAGTCTAAGTCCAGTCTGTTCCACAGAGTAAATTCCAAAACAGCCAGTGCTATCCAGAGAAATCCTTTCTCAAAAACTACAGTAAATAATTTAAAATATGCCTTTATATATATATGAAGGTTCACACTTTCTAAGTTTTTATATGTTGTGTGTGTATCCAAGAGTTAAAGTTCATTTGAATAACTGAACACCAAATTATTTTCCAAAGTAGTTTCTTCAATGATGTCTAAATAGAAATGGTTCTCTTGGTTCTTGTTTCCTACATCACTGGGCCATCACGATCTTGGTCAACTGAAATGGAAGTGAATCATCAGGCTAGAAAAAAGGGATACATTGTTCTTCTTTCTTTACCCTCATAACAAAGCAGGCATCAGGACAATACTAAACACTTTTGAGCATCAGTATGTAACTTTCAAAATTAAGAATAGTTCATATAACTCACTAGACATAATATCTACATAATAGATAAACTTAATAGACATATCCCATAACCCGTAGCTGGGAAGGCTGGGGCAGGAAAGGGTGATTCAAGGACAGCATACACTACATAGCAAGAGCCTCTTTAAAAATAGTGAAAGACATATAGTCAATCAGATGTATAATGATTCTCTCAAGAATCAAGTCCTCTATAAATAATTAAAATAATTACACTGTTTTTAGAAACAAAAATCTAAGACAGGAGTTGAATATCAAACAGGAAATTACCTAATCTTTTTTATTGAAAATATGTATGCATTTTCAACTACTATATATTTTTAACTACCAATATGTTTAAAATATGGTTCCCATGAGTCATTTTATACACAACAAGGATCAAGGCTTAAAAAAGTTAGTATATCTGATAAAGTGTGAATAAATATTTTTGTTGAGAGGCAAGGGAACAGAGAAAGTTGTCAGACTCCAGTGTCTTTATAGGAAGTTAGACAACTGTACTATTGTGACATCAAAAATTTAATCCTAGGCTGTCAAGAGTAGGGAAGATGCTGGAGCTGAAGATCAGTAGGCAACAGTATCTAATTCCATGAACTCCCCCTGAGTCAAAAGTATGCAAGGTTATAGTCATATGATTTGGTCTCGTATTTCTTCAGCATGCGTCCATTCCTCCCCATTTGAAATGATAATGTAAATTCTGTGTCATTGTATATTTGATGTAGTAATTTCCATTTTTATTTTAAAGGAGTTTACAAATAGGAAATTGACTTGAGTCTCAAAAGAGACTTTGGACTTTGAAACTAGACTGAGAATGTGAAAGATTGGAGATTTTAAAAAAGTGTACCAAGGCCATTTTTTCATTATGATATGACCCCAAGTCCACTATGTCTAGGTTGTGGAATGTGGTTGTTTGACTGAGAAGAGCTCCCATAGGCTCATGTATTTGATTACTTGGTCCCCAGTTTGTAGAACTGTTTGGGAAGGATAAGGAGGTTTGGCCTTGGTGAAGTAGGAGT
Source organism: Montemys delectorum (assembly GCA_019843815.1). Taxonomy (NCBI): domain Eukaryota; kingdom Metazoa; phylum Chordata; class Mammalia; order Rodentia; family Muridae; genus Montemys; species Montemys delectorum. Next base: position 12,168 of record JADRCD010227891.1, read on the forward strand.
GTCAACCGTGGATGTGCTTTCAAGTTTCACCCCCCTACACACACGCCTTTCCAGGAAGCTCTCTTTCTCTCTCTGCCTGGTGGTTGTATCTCAGATGTAATCCCACAATCACCGTTCCAGTGCCATGCCTGTCTACCTTCTATCATGTTGTCTGCCATGGTAGTCATGGACTCTTCCTCTGAAACTTTTAAGCTTCCAATAAACCATTTCTTCAAAAATTGCCTTGGACATGAATGATATCTTAGCACAGCAACTGAAAAGTAACTAAGACAGTTACCTCTTAAAAACTGTGCATACAAGAATTAAATTCAACACAGGGGCAATGAAGTTCCAGAAAAAAGAAAGCTCAAATTAATGCATAAATAGTAAAGGCATCTACTTGAATGCCAAAAAGGACTCAGGAAGAGCCAGTCCCTTAGTTCCCGGTTTATTCCTTGATTCTGAAAACCACAGAATTTTGGTCCTTATTCCATTGCTTTTCCTATCGTTTTGAAGGAAGCATGGAGTTGACTTGTAACTGTCATAAATGGCTTTCACAATCATTATTTAGTGACTTTTAGAAATATTATTTCAACTTAAAGCTCATTGATGGTATTTATATGCCACAAAGTTGTGGTAAAGAGGCAAGTTAAGCTTTGATTTCATTATTTCCACATACTATAATTGGTAAACGGATACTGTCTTGACATTAAAATAAAAATAACCCCAAAGCAAAGCATTTTTTTTTTTGTTTTTCAAGACAGGGTTTCTCTATGTAGCCCTAGCTGTCCTGGAACTCACTCTGTAGACCAGGCTGGCCTCGAACTCAGAAATCCACCTGCCTCTGCCTCCCAAGTGCTGGGATTAAAGGCGTGCGCCACCAATGCCCGGCAGCAAAGCGAATTTTAATGAAAGCATCTTGACATTGGTGAATCTTAGGAAATGTCACAGAGAAGATTTTTAGACCACTCATATATTTCACTGATGTCAACATCAAGCAGAAAAGGCATACATTCAAGAAATGGATGGTATGGTGGTAAGAGAATGCCTGTGCCATAGAGGAAGGGAGTCATGGACTTAGGCTGATGTCAGTTGACCATAGAAAATTTTAGAAGTTAGCAATTTTTTATTCTTAGAAATAATACTATAATCTTAAGGAGGAATTTCATCTCTGCTTTTCTGCAGCTTTGGCATTAGTGGGTAATTTTTTTTCTTTATACTTAAATTTACTTAATGCACTTACCTTGGAATTGTAGGAGGTTATATAGCTAGGATTTGGTGTATCTTGGCACAGCTCTGCTCATTTTGGATATTAGCTCTTTAAGAACCTTTTAGAGAGACAGACATGCTTGATATTGTTCTTTAAAAATAATTAGTGATTACCCCTGACAGTTTCCTGTTTCTATGAAAAACAAGCTTCCAACTATAAAGCATGAGTCATAATTTTAGTGAAAGAAAAGAATGTATAACCAAGCAAAACAATTCACCATCAAGTTCTCCTTTTGTAAAGTCATCTTTTCTTTTTATATTCTTCGGCATATATTTTAGTTGAGTGCTCACTATATAACCCTGGGTGACCTGGCACTCAATGCTTAGACAAGGTGGGCCTTGAGTAGAATACACCCTACCTCTGCCCTGGAGTACATAGATTAAAGGTGCATACCATGGTGACTGGTTTTTAAAAGTCATTTTCATTAACATACACAGTTGCACAAAAAATGATTTTTTTATGATGTTTTCATACTTGTATGTAGTGTTCTTTGCTCATAGTCACTGCACTGTAATTCTTGGAAGGAACGGACACTGCTTTCTATGATATTTGATCTTGATCTAGAAATGAGGTTTTCTGGACCAGGATAGCAGGTGGTGATTGGCTAGAGATGCAGATGCAGAAGGCACAAGCATAGATGAGGGAAACACATGGAGGTGTCTTCTCAGAGGAGATGCTATTACAGAGGCAAATTGGTACCCAGGACTATGTGCTATGCAAGACATCATGTGAACTATGTGCTCCCAGTTTTGGCTTTAGGGAAAATATTTATCACTGCATATTGATAAACATGGCACAAGATTTTATTATGTGGATTCCATGATCAAGTCTACCTCAAAGTAAAACTCTCTGAAAGTATGAATCATTGCATATTGATAAACATGGCACAAGATTATATTATTTGGATTCCATGATCAAGTAACAAGTCTACCTCAAAGTAAAACTCTCTGAAAGTATGAGTTAGCATGTTTTTCTGTTAAACTTTTTCTAACAGACTGGCTTACCCCTCATATGTATGTATTAACTCTTGAGTCCAAACTGGTATATATCTAAGCTCTTTTTCTTTAATAAAGTGTCTTTTTCTCAGACCAGAAACTCAGCAGAGTATCATTGTTCACCTAAGTAAATATGCAGCTATATTTCAACAAACAAGGGCACAACCAAATAGAAATATGTCAGTCACCTGAAACTGGGACTTCATACCATTTTTTGAGGAGTAGAACTGTGTGAATGATTTTTTCAGCAATGCATTTTGTTATAATTGACTTGGGCAACATTTGTGAGAATGACTTTCTTTTGCTTAAAAGTTATGAACCATCAACTAGAATCTACAGTGCCTGCTTTTGTGAGGCAAGGGGAGGGGAGTAGGTTATTGAAAGCTGGATTTTCTGACTGTGAATGAAACTCAATTGCCTTTAGACATTAACACTTACTAGTTTATCCATCTGGTCTGGTTACTTCTCAGTTGATCCATGTCAAAATGGAAGTACTGTCATTCTCTTATATGACTACACTGACTAGGTAAGGAATTATGGTGAAATTTAGCTTTACAAATATATTGTTTCTGAACTGAAGTTCCCAAGTGGGGCAAAATCTACACACCTTTGTAAAAGATTCTATATGACTTACTGGCCCACTAGAATTTCTAGAATTGTGGTGAGCAGGAATGTTTCAGGTCTTAATTATCATGAGCTATCTTCAATTCAATTAAGCCATTTGTTTCTCCTCTCTTTGTTTGACCTAGTAGCCTTGCAACTATCAAGTAAACTTTTTGGAATGTGCAAACAGACCCTAACTTCCACCAACTCAAAGGCTAAGAATGAAGCCATACAGCATCTGAGACCTGAAGGAAAGACTACTTCACCCCAATACATCCAAAATCTTTCAAAAATACCTTGACTTATGACTTTTTTTTCTGTTGGTATAGAAAACAATCATGAAACTATTGCCATGTTGGAATATGAAATTTGTGGACAGCTACATGCTGGTTTTCAAGCCGCAGTTACTCATTTTTTACTCCAGAGTAAACTGTCTCATCAACATCTTCAACATTTTTTTTTTCATTTTAAACAAGAAGTTTATTTAAACAACAAGACACTTGACTTGAAGGGAAAACTATCTAGGATCATTTTGTTCAAGAGTAATTTATCCCTACTTAAAGACAGATTGCCCTACATGTAACAGCTACGTACAAAAAAGTTATAAAATTGTCCTTGGTTTTACAATGATAAATGAAAAACATTAAAATTCTCCAATCGAACAAGGTATGCAAGGATTTGGTGTTGTTGGTTTTTTTTTGTTGTTTTTTTGTTTGTTTGTTTGTTTTTGTTTTGTTAAAACAATGAGAGCAAAATAACTTACTGGAATATAAAGATAAGAGCTGAATGAGCATGCCATTAATGGAGAAGGGGTATTTTCACAGACCCAGTACTTTCCCCCAGGTCATCTCCATCTGATGTCAACCAGAACAGAGCATTGACCATTTAGTTTAAAAAAGGGAAAGAAAAAAAGAGCACTATGCTTGTGCACATACACCAGTTACTTTATGTACAATAGAGAAATGGGGACAGGGAAATGAAAGAAGAGAGAAAACTATACTGTAGTAGTCAGGATGTGGCAGGACCAAATTGCAGCTTTCTAATTGAGAATTAGAATATTCTTGGTCTATAACAAAATTCTGGAGTAAAGTAGCAGGCTCCCTTTTTAGTAGACACCTCCAGTCTGCTGCTGGAACACGTCAATCGTATCTTCGTCCTCCATTTCCAACTGTGCAGGCGTGTCTGTCTCGTTGATTGGTTGCCCATCAAACCGGAATCTGATCTGCCTCATTGACAAACCCTGCCGTTCACAATAGGCTTTCATTAGTTTACTAAGTGGTGTATGCCTCTTAATCTTAAACTGCACCACAGAACCATACTGGCTCGCCACCTTCAGATTAATGTGATCGTTGTTCTCAGTCTTGACTCCTTCCTTGGGTTTCTCATCGGCCATGGCAAGTGCCGGAGTCTCCTCAGCTGCCGCTTCACAAAAGAGGCACCGGGTCCGCACTGAAGGAGCACACAAGCAGCAACCAGGAGCGCCAGAAGAAGGGATCTTCAACATTTTTAAGTATACATTTTTAAATGTTTGGCATTTTAAGATACAATATCCAAGGCTCAATGAAGCTTTTCAGTATTATCTCCTTGATAGTCCAAGTGAAATATTTGTCTTCACTACCTGGACAGACATTGAGCTTTTGCTTAAGATCAATTTATGAAGGTCATTACTATCATTGGATTGGCTGTGTTTAACTGCGCTTGAGTCTCGTGGAATGACCTAGTGATTTTAGTGGAGTGCTACAGAGGGAACTCAGCATATGGGCATGTAAAGTGGCACTTTGTGTCCAGAACAAGCAGTAAAAGTCTGTCATGGACACTTATATTGTGATCATAAATCAATATAGCAAATACTAGGACTCAAACCAAATTGATGTCAAATAAATCAGTTCCAAGTTTCTGCTCGTATTTAAAGGAGGTCATCGTGTAGGTTAAAGGATTCTCAGTGTGGTTTTGTTAGGATGGAAACCTACAATGATAAAAGGTTAATGTAGCCTGGCCAGGGGGAAAGAGCTCATTCGTTTATTACCTTGAGTTCATGAGATGTAGATGAGAGGCTACCATCTCAGATTAAAGTTTTGCTTTCACCCAACATGAATGATGACAACCTTGGTCTAGTCATACCTTCACAGAATGTTCCTTCCTGCCATTTCATGGGCCAGAGGTACATATTATCCACTAGACTGCACAAAGTAAAGTATTGAGATTTCATCCAATATAAAGTTCTAAAAACCTTGAGTGTTATATATTCCAAAGTTCAAGAAATGTTCTTCTGCCATGAAGGGGTTAATGAGCAGTGAGTAATTCTTTTTCACTTAAGGCTAATGGTCCTAGTGAGGAGGAGCAGATCCCATTGATTTTAGAGAGAAGGTCATACTCTTAAGAGTGCATAATTTTCTGCAGTTAGTAGGAAAAATAGTGATAAATACCAACTACTCAGAGTTCATATAAAAGGAATAAAATGCTCATTTTATAGAAAGTGAATAAGATGGCCCATTTCCACATCACATAGAATTACTGGGAAAACAAATAATACATATGTCAATAAAATCATTAAAAATCAATCATTTGTGCCTGTAGTGACAGAGGGTGGTATTAATGCAACAAACCCATGGGACATTGACACTGTAAATTGGAGGGCAGCATTAGCAGAGCAAAAGGCTTCCTGGATGAGTTATATGTTTGTGACACAGACTTGCAGAGAGTGCAGGGAGGAGGGAGAAGGTAATCTTTACCCATCTTCACATGAGTCAAGATAGGGAGACCATCGAGGATGAAGGGATGGCCTGAGTGATCAGGCATGGCTAAGATTTGGGAAAAGGATGGCAGCTCAGAAAAGTTAAGTAAAAGAAGAAGAGTTCTGTCACATGAAGTAGACCCTGATTCACAGTGAGTGACAATAGTACTGAAGAATGCCATGATGACTATGATGACTTTGACTGACAGGTAACATTGAGCATGTGAGGGCAGTTGTATGTGACATATGTCTGTCTGCTGATCACCCAGGTTGACTTGTCTGATCTGACTGGCTAGGTGGATGTCTTAATTACCTCACCACTCAGCCTGTTTTCTTCCTGAAACTATCAGCACTCAAAGACAAGGACCTCTCAAGTAGAGGAGTACCCTTCTTTGGTAGAGAGTATATCAATAGCTGCACTGCTCTATTGCAACCTCCAACCAAGTTCACAAGGAAGCTATTTTAATATTTGATGCAAAAGGATACAATTATGAGATCAAAATTTAAAAACAAGACTCTACTCTTTGGATAATAGAGTAGAGACAATGGATTGGACTTAGGAAAAATACTTATGAAAAGTAAGCAAAATACTATTGCAAATTTCAAATTTTTTGTTTATATTTATTTTTTTGAGATAAAGTATCACTTGGTTGACCAAACTGATCTCTTGACCTTATGAGTTCAACTGATCCTTCCAGCTCATCCTTTTCAGAGGCTGTGTCTATAAATGTATACCAAACCAAGTTGGAGATTCAGACCAGAGGTGGAAGGGTAGCTAGCATCAGAAGAGATCATAGGATGTATTCAAGATACAGCTTTCAGGAGAGTGAAATGAACCGAATCTGCCTGCTGTACTTTTGTGCTGTTCAAGGAAAAGCAACTTAACTCTTCTGTGAAGTTTCTGTCCTCTAGACCTACAGCGCTGAAGAGGTAGGGATGACTAAAAACTAGAAAGGCTAGGAGGGATTGAACAGGGATCATGGGAGAAATAACAAATCTATTCTGGGGAATGAACTTCAAGATGTCAGATAAATAAATACCAAGAGAAAGGGGGAGGAAGGTAGTTGAGTCAATGAACCCAGAGCTCCACAGGGACATAGAAGGGGATGAAAGCCTTGGGAACCATCAGCATATAGATGATATTTAAAGCCTTAGGCCCGTCAGAGACAGCTCTGCATTAATTTATACTTCTAACTAGGTATTTTCTGGGTTTCTATGAATCACGGTGATTCAGAATTTAACAGGACTCTTCATAGTTTTCATCGCTTAGAGTCGTCTACGGTGCATTTAGCACAAAACATTGAGGTGGCAGGTTCTATTTCAGGGCTTGTTGCAAACTGTTGGTAAAATTTAGAGTTGCTCCATTTTATGAGAGTATTTTCCCTCCAGCTTCTTTCTCATGCTTTGTAATGGACTTGAGAATTTATTATAATGCATAGTGTCAACCTTAAACACATTCCTTGCATGAGGCCTAATTATGTATCAATTTCTGCTTATAGCAGAAGGTATGCTCCTTTTCAAGTTGGAGGGAGTTAGATGCCTGCCGTGTTCACAGACTTGCAGCTCAAATTTTGAATTTATGCCATTTGGATTGTTGAAGGTTTGACATTTTTAACTGTTATAAATTAAATAAAACATTACTTGGATAAACACAAAGACTACCATGCATAAATGATTTCATAGTTAGGAATATGAACAGTTTTCTTTCCATAATTTTTATAGAGGATTAATAGTTATGTGTACCAACTGAATATCAATAGATTTTATCACAGATCATGAAATAAAATGATTTAGTTTGTAAGTCAACTTAAGCTTGTTAGCGAATGCATGTTTTCTGTTTCTTAAAATGTGAACATTTTAAGCTATGATTACTATTGTAATTGAGTAAACACATTGTTCTACATTGTCATATTTTTATCTCTTCCATTTATTTTAACATGAGTAAAAGATCATCCTACTCCAAACAAAACTGACTGGCTATTTCAGTGGCCAGTTTATCCACACTGTCTCTAAATTAATTTGTTAGGGCTGCTACCACAAAGTACCTGTCACTTGGTTGCTTAAACAACAGCGATTTAGCATCCCAATCTAGAGGCCAGAAGTCCAGTATAAGACGCATCTGTAAGTCTGTTTCCTCCTGAGACTGTGAAAGTGGATCAGCCCCACCCCTGCCGCACACCCCGCCCCTGCCCCATCATCTGGCCTTTGGTGGTCTATTGCCATTGCTGCCATTCCTCAGCTTGAAGAAGCACTGCGATGAAGTGTGTGTTATCACACTTGTGGAGCAGGCTCCCTGTGTGCAAGTCTCCATCCTTCACTTTCATTCGTACAAGGACACTGCTTATGTACTGGGATGTTGACCTACCTAATGTCCTTCTTCTAATTTTATTACATCTATAAAGGCTCTATCTCTTAATAAAGCCACATTTATATGTTCTGGGATCAGGATGCCAAGATTTTTTTTCCTTATAATTTAGTCTGTTCTAGAGTGTAACCTCTTCCCATCCTTGATGTGAAAGGCTTTCCTAAAGACATTATGAATGCATGCTGAGAGATTTCTCTCTTCATCAGTATTGCTTGGAGGACATATGCAGCTCATCTTTGTCGAATACAATTTTCACATTCATGGCACAGCCTAGGTCTCTACCCCTCAGGTCCTCACTAAACACCAAATATGTATATTCGTGGGCTTCTTATTGTCAACCTCAAAAAATGGCATGTCAAGCTCAGGATGTTCAAAATAGATTTTGATTTGTCCCCTTCCCAGTTAGCCACCAACTCAGCATCAGGACCTCTTAGCCCCTGGATTTGGTTTTTTCATGAATCATCCACATGCTTCTTCTGCATAGTCCTTTCCAGTACGATCCGACTGGTGTTTGGATTTGTGTTGATGCTTTATTTAACTGTAACTACCCTGTCTGTGTCAAATAAAGATGTCATTTTCTGAAGACCAGTGTGTCCCTCATTGGAAAGAACTCAAGATGCAGCAAGTCTAGATTCTTATATGGTGTCTAGGACACAGCTTGCTCGTGGGATGATTGAGGTTGTTGACTGCAGGTTTGGAGTTTTCTGTTACCTTGCTGTTTCCCTAGCTGAGTATCATCTCCACTTAGAAAGACTACCTGTGTTCTTTGGCTGATGGCTCTCTTCCACCCTTCTGAATCTATCTGACCTCATCTTCTCTGTCAACTCAAGTCTTTTCTCTATTCCTCTGCTGTAGCAAGAGAGTCTTTGGTGTCTGTGGGCTCCTGTGATTTAATTTGATTAACCAGGATGTTTCTAAAGACTGCCTATTGTATGTCAACTAGCAAGCAATCTTAAGCTCTTTTCCAAGCCCCTTCCCAGTAGCACCCAGGTGCATGCTTAATGGTCTAACTGTGAGTGAGAAGACATGATTCTCCTGCTAACTGAAGCCTTTTCTCATTAGTTCCATGCTGATACATTGTATCTTCTCTATCACAGCCATCTTATTTCCAGTCCCCACTGTGTCTGGGTAAGGTCCTTATCATTCCCTATATGATTTCTATGAATAATCAGTGGGCTGATCCTTTTCAAAGCCAATACCTATAGATTGTGAAACTTAGGAATCTCTTCTGCTTTCCTTTATAAAGCAACCGAGACTCCAGGGCCAAAGGAGAACCAGCCTGGTAATATGAATGCATGAAAACACATGATAGTAGCTGTTTTCTTATGTCTACTGCCTATATATAATAAGACAGTAATCAACATAATTGATTTGTGAGCTATGTTTTAATACTGTACATTCATCAATTTAAGTGGAAAATACTCATTTCATCTGTTAGGACATAATTAAATTTTTTACTGTAGGAAATTCACCGTAGAAAGAAAGAAATTGATTTACTTAGCAGAGATAAAACTGTTTCTGGAGGAAGCAGTGGGAGACACATATTGTTTCCAAGCTAAAGTGGACTATGTACTGTGCAGAAGTGTGATCACATCTGTCAACTTCCTTGTTCCTCGGTAAGGTGCCCATGTCCATGTCCTTGTCCCACCAGTAAGGTGACAAATTAGGGCATTAATATTTGTGAATGAATGACTGAGACAAATTCTCTTAAACTAATCATTCATTTGGTTATATAATAGACTATTATATTTATATATTATCATAAATTTAAGCTCTGTTTTCATTGCCTTTTCTTTTTAAAGAGCATAACTTCCTTGGTTTTACACTTCATATCAAAATAATGTAATAATAAAACCACATGCAGCAAAGTCTATAATTAGCCATTCCTCTAGATTTTGTTGAGTTTGCAGTCTACTTCAATTCAAAGTGGATATATGGAGGATAATCTTGGTTATGTAAGGATAAAGAAAGTTGTGGGAGTCCTGTAGTACATCAGGCATTCACAGCAACACTGTCAGGGGGCAGTAAGTTTGTAAACAATCAGCAACTACAGTATTTGTTAGTAAAATGCAGGTAAACTAGTTGTATTTGCTGCATAGGATGGCCTGTTGGCATGTAGTGAAACTTACAACACTTAGCAACATATTCTGAGAGCCCAAGCTTGTAAGGATAGTGAAATATACAGCTGACAGTGGTAACCCTGAAAAGTTAGCTGGTTACCTAAATGCGAATGAGAATGTGATGGGATATATAGAACCATCCCACCTGATAGTGAGTATGAGCTCCATTTCAGAATAAATGTTCAACAGTTTGCTGTGGACGTTAGTAGACCCATTGTGAAGCCTTATCTCCTCTATTTCTTATCGCTGAGGGATACATAGCCCACTATATTTAGCTTTCCTTTTAAATGGCTAGCTGATGTATTTATACTTATCAAGGCATTCCAACGAATCCTTAACATTTCCTGTGATGTCATGTGCCAGATTTATCCTCTCACTGATATATAAAATCAGTCTGGTAAGTGAAAATCAGAAATCTGGTTCAGTGATTTTTATTTTAGTATTTAAAAAGAAGATGAATTTGTGTGCTGCTTTCTCATTTATTTCTGAATTCTGGAAGTCTGTTCCATTAGTGTTCCCAGTGGCTTAGCGTGTCACTCCTCCATCTGGACTGAAGACTGGAAGAGACACTCTGGTCTCCCTGGCCAAAGGGCAGTGGCCTTGTTTCTTCCTGCTACTGCCAAGAAAGTGTTTGAATAGCACTGTGGCATGTCACCATGATTATTATGCGTACTGACACATGGCCCAGGGGAACTTGCCTGAAAAGAAATATTCTTTTGTGTTGCTTTGAGTTTCCAGATCTTTCCAGATGACAAAAATCGTGAAACTATTCTTAGTACCAACAATGAAAATAAGTAACTCCCATACACTTCTCCCTATAATTTATAATTATGACTATATTAACACAGAAACAGTGGGGCATTGCTGTAATTTCTAGAATTAAATGTTAAATTAATATGCTGGGGTCCTTTATAGTAACAACATGGATAAGAAGAAATGTTCTTAACTTTCATATGAATTAGAATCCTTTAGTGTTTTCTAGATGGCCAAATCTTCAGAATATAGTTCCTGCCTGCCTGAACTTTGGGAAGAGATGTTACTAGAAAGAAGGGGTTCCCTTTTGATCATGTAGAAAAGTCTCTTTAGGCAATTTCTGTATATGAGGTTGAAAGCGGCTGGTGTATATAAGAGATAATAGTAGCTAAGTGTGTTCTCAATAAGTAGACACAGTACCTAAGGTATATTTTATAGGTGCCTGAGTATTTTCTGTAATTAGCCTGGCAATTTAGCTTCCCAAATAAGAGTGTTGTGGCCGTAGGTCAGCACCAGGTCCTCTGTGCATATGTTAGGTTGTTTGCTTGGTGTTACTGTGGGACTCCTAACAGTGAGAGCTGGTGTGTCTCACTCTTGCCTGTTCCTGGGACACTTTTCATCCTGTTTGGTTGCCTTGTCCTGCCTCAAAGTGAAAATTTTTGCCTTGTCTTATTGAAGCCTGTTGTTGTTGTTGTGGTGGTGGTGGTGGTGGTGGTGTTTGGTTGTCTCTTAGAGGCCTCCATTTTTTTCTGAAAAGAGTCAGAGAGGGAGTGGATCCTGGGGATGGTGGAGGTCGGGAGGTGGGGATGGGAGAAGTGGAGAGAGGAAAAATTGTGGTTTAGATGTATTGTAGGAGAGAAGAATCTGTTATTAATAAAAGGAAATGCTGTGGTAGTATAAATTGTTATGAAATTCGTAATAGCTTTCTGGTTTTAGATATTAATAACTCACTAAAAGATTATTAAGAATATCAAGTGATGATTTATTTAAGATCATTTTGTAAACTATGAGGCAGGAGATATATTTAAATAGTATCATAATGATATATTTTCTTATTTAGGATATTATAACTTCCTAAAATCATAAGGAATTCTAAGAAGTAAAGAGTTGAACATTTCCAACTAAAACTAATACAAAAATTTAAATAGATCCAAAATGATTAGAAATTTTCAAACAGATCACATTAAAATTTGAAGTCTGCATTTTATTTTTAATAACCTGCATAAAATATGTTTCAGTGATTAACATAATTTTTAGGAAATAATTTTCTACAAAAAATAAAATTTATGTAAAAAATAATACCATTCACTGTCCCCAGTAAAGAGAGAAATCATTAGTACCTACAGGGATAACACACTGATCATTTTATTAATTCATATGTCTAAAAGTGGCTGTCATGCTGTTATGGATAAAAGAAATCACTTGTGAAACTACTTTTCTGTAGTTATCAGTTATATATTGGCCAATATTATGATTACTTGAATTGTTCTCACATAGTCTAATGTGTACCTATAAGAGCACAATAGTACATATTATTTACTTAGACTTTATATCAGAGATGAGTTTCTGAAAAATGTATTTCTGTGTGGAAGATTATCAAAACAGTAGTCATTGGACATAGCTTCCTTTATGTTTTCTTCACTTTATCTAGGCTCTGTCTGGGCTTCCACTGGCATCAGCAAACAAGTGCTGGAAGATCCCTTCATGGTGTCTGCCCATACATTCCCCTTGAATTCTTTCCCCAACAATGTCTTCATTTTGTGCCTTGGCAATTGCTGACATTTCTTTTCAGATCAAGCCTTTCATTAGGTTTCTCATTGTCTGGAAATGTTCTGCTCAGTCATTTTGAAATAACAATATCTGTGGCTAGTCCTTATTTTAGATGATGTGTGCAACTATGTATCCATTGGTTGGTATGTTTTTTTTTGACTTTCAGAAGCAAAGCACAAGACATATCCAATATATGTACAGGAAAATTTGGTATATATTATACATAATTTTTTAAACATTTTTTAATCCTTTAAAAGTCATTGAGTACTTTTCACATAAACATATGTTAACAATAAATATGTCAACAATATATATATAAACTATATATATATACATACATACATAACATATATATGTTTTATATATATATGTGTGTGTGTGTGTGTGTGTGTGTGTGTGTGTAAACTCCTCCCCCTATCTGGTACATAATAAAAATGCTCAGGTTTCTGGTTGTTCTAGATTAGCATATATCTGTATACCATCTTGATAATAAGTACCTCATTGACTGCCTTGAACATCCAGCAATATCAGATGAGGAAATCTGAGTCACATGTTCAATTGTAGATCATTCCAGCTCAGATGTAGATACAGTTGTACTTCAGGAGAAAAAAATGGTCTCAGTATTTGTGATTTTCCAAATTAGGTACAAATGATTCATATGAAACTGAATCTTAGCTGGAATTCCTCATTGTGGAAATGAAGTGTCACCTGATAAAAAGAAAAAGCCATTGAAAAAGCACAGCTTTAGGTTCCCAGGAGCAGAGTACAGCACTCAAGAAGGTAGATGACTGGGTCCCCATTCCATTTCTTACCACTGAAGTAATCCATAGTTTTTCACTAGTATGCTGGTCAGTATTATAAACATAAAACATGTTGACACATGTTCCTTTTGTACAAACACGAACACAAGTATCACATATATCTTCTGTTAGGCTTCAATTTCAGAGACAAAGTGCTTTAAGATATGTTAGTATCTATGTATAGGACTACATGCCTAAGATCCCAAGTGGGAAGTCATTGCCCTGAAAGAACTGTAGTCTGTAGAGAGCTCAGGAACCTTGGAATCAATGTGTACAGGGAGGTGAAGTCCTGGTGACTGTGTACTCTCGACATGGACACGGTCATGACCTAAGACCCACAGGAAATTGGCACAACCTTCCTCTGGTCTGGTGCAAATGCTGGCAGTGTGTGTAAAACCCAGCAACTGCAGGTTTCTCCTTCCAGTTTTTTCTAGCCTGAGACTTCCTGATTTTGAGGCTGCATACCAACATCTAGTTAAGTTTTCCCCACGACCCCACGTAACAAACATGCTCAAGTTCTGGATGTCCCACAGTAGCCATGCTCTACTAGAGTGTGCATGGCTGTCCCCAGCACTGCCCTTTTGTTTGTGCCTCTGTGTGCTTGTCTTTTCTTAATTTCCAGGCTGTCCTGAGTCAGTTCAAGTCTCAGCTGCTAAGCACATGGAAGCATTCTCAGGCACATCTTGACTTTGACCTCCTCTTTATCTTGTAAATAAATAGAAGCTCTGATAGTTTTGGATAGACTAGGAATTGCCAAAAGTAAAGAAAAAGTAAAAAGAAAAAAACAGCTTTCATTGCTTTTTTTTTTTTTTTTTTTTTTTTTGTCAGATGCATGTAGTACTTTGAGAAAAAGTGAAACACATGACAAAAAACATGTTTGGGATGTTACCATTTTCACACACAATAAATTAAAGAAAATTCCCAAATAACTTTATGAAATAGGAATACGTACAGCTGGTGAAATGGCTTGGACAAGGGCACCTGGCAGTGCATCTGATGATCTGGTGGCAATCCCTGAATTAACATAAAGGAAGGAGGCGAATCCACATGTACACAGAGGAACTCACTCCGCTCCCTGCCTAGCAAAGCATGTACTCATCCTAAATAACTATATTTC
>JADRCD010227892.1:0-28929 GCA_019843815.1 Montemys delectorum
CTAATGGAAACTAACTCTCCCTCTCCCAGAAGCTTATCAGCTGTCTGCAGTCCACTCCTCTGTTAGGATTGGGGGCTCGCTCTAGTGTAGACAAGAGTTCATGAGCGCAGTGGTCCTGCCACGACCAGGACAGTGCAGACAACCATGACTACTCAGAGTTTGTGAGCGCAGTGGTCCTGCCATGACCAGGAGACATGGCTTTGCTCCCATTTTCTCTGACCATTGGCCTTTACATTCTACTCTCCCATGGTGTTCAAAGTATTTATAGTTTGCAAGGGCAGAGGAGAGGTGGCCAGGAACTAATTTTTCTGATATTGTTTTTCTTTTATATTGTTATTCAAATAGGATATATTCTTTTAATAATTTACAACTAAAAGAACAAACATGACAGGAGCATTATTTATGAGTTCTGTCAGCTTTACCAATTAGATGATCTGCCTCTGTTGGAGGGACTTTTTAATAGTCTGTATAGCGTCTGTACATGTTCCAAGGACTGTCCTAGGTGCTATATATACAAGTGGTCTAGTTAAATCCTCTAACATAAGGAAATACCTATGTACATCTGTTTTACTGATGAAACTGTCCATTGCACTCTAAGATTTGTTTTTTAAATATATTTTATGCCTTATTTTGTATTCTAAGAACCTTTTATAATTCTGTCTTGCCTGCTGAGTAGAAAGTTAATATTTCCATTATATGAAGTATTCTGAATAATACAAAATAATTTTCTCCTACCAATACCAATACAAACTATATCCAGGTAAGTAAGAACATAGATCATTGTTAGTGTTTTCCTCTTCCAGAAAGGATGCAAATGGGAAGACAGATCCTAGGTTAAGAAAGGGCTAGTTTTTGTTAAGGCTGTCAGACCCGAGCAATGCTTGCTGTTCTGACTGGAGTAGGAATATGATAAATGTATTGATAAGGTTTTTCTGCTCTAGCTGTCTCCTTGAATCTGCTGTTACACAGACCTTTCTAGTAAAGGGAAAAGCTCTTCTTCTAAACTGGTTGTTTCTATACTCATATCATTACTAACCCCTGATCTTTGCTTCTTTTCAATGCACATTATTTTTGATATCTATGACTATTTTTTATAGTGGCCCTCTTCTTTCATTAATATATATATTAATTAATATATATATAAAGTGCCTTCCCCCATCTTCTCTTGTGATGTACTTTCCCATTTTTGGCATCATTTGCCTTATAATATCTTATGCAATGCCTTCTTCCCGTATTTATATTGATTCTGGTAATGGTGGTTAACTTTTAGGCCAGATTCCTCTGATCTCTCATTACACATCTATATCCTTGGTGCTCCGTGCTGTATTCTACAGATAACTTTCAGGTTTATCATCTGCAGATACAGCCTTAAACCTTGGAGTAAAATTTTGTCTTTAAACCTTGTATAATATTTTATGCAACAATGAAACTATTCTCTTATCTCTTTTTTTATTAGATATTTTCTTTATTTACATGTCATATGATTTCTCCTTTCCCAGGTTCCCCTCCAAAAAACAAACAAACAAACAAAAACAACAAGAACAAACCCCTGTTGCCACACCCTTCCCCATGCCTGCCACCCCACCCTCTCCCGCTTATTGACCCTGGCATTCCCCTACACTGGAGCACAGAACCTTCACAAGGCCGAGGTCCTCTCCTCCCATTGATGATCGACTTTGCAATCCTTTACTATGCACATGCTGCCAGAACAGTCAGTCCCACCATGTATAGTCCTTGGTTGGTGGTTGAGTCCTGGGAGCTCTGAGGGTACTAGTGAGTTTGTCTTATCTCTTAAATAAGAATAGACTAATCTATTGTGCTGCCTTTCTAGACATACTTTTATCCATACCTTGTAAGTTTTAAAATCAATTTTTTCTAAAATAAAGTGCTTTCTGGTTTTAATTATAATTTGGGCCAATATTGAATGCCAGGGTTTTGCATCCACACAATACCTTTCCACGTTTGTCTTTCCAGAATCTTTTGGATGTTCAGGGAGTTGAAGTGTTTTTCGGTCTGCTGACTTTTACTTAGTGAAAGCAAAAATTATGAAAGATAATTCCCAAATTATGATGAAACATACACGTAACAGGTGTGTTTGCTTTCTCTGTCTTCCTACCTCTTTCTTGCCTTCTCCACAGTACTGCCTGGGAATTCGAAGGTCCAACCATCATCTATTGTCCTTCGAGAAAAATGACAGAACAAGTTACTGCTGAACTTGGCAAACTGAACTTAGCCTGCAGAGCATACCACGCCGGCATGAAAATAAATGAAAGGAAGGACATTCATCATAAGTTCCTGAGAGATGAAATTCAGGTATGCAGACCAACCATCTTTCTTTGAATTCTTCACAGGAAGTTTACATATCCATCAATCATTTATGTACCAAATTTTTAAGAAAAATTTATTATATTAAGCACAGAGTCACTATTCTGATAAAGGTAATCGCTGTATAGTGAAAATGGATGTAATAAACCCTACAGCTTAATGTAAATAGCAAATAGTCTCTGTTACTGGGCTACACAGAGAGGCAACACTAGCTCTGTCAGAGCAGATTTTGTAATGAGAGTGGCCATCGAGGAAGCTGAAATTTGAGTAGAGTCTACGTCAAGTTTACCAGGTCAGTAGGTAGTGAGGGCAAAGGAAGTGGCTGTAGAGTCCCAGGAAGGAGCAGCAGGTGCAGAGAGAGACACTGTCACATGAGTGCATCCTGGGCTCAGAGAGGAAGTAGTCAGAAGTGATTGGAGAGGAGGGTAAGCTTAGGAATGGCAGTCAGGGGACACAGAGAGAAAGTTAGATCCTCTCAGGAAGGCTGCATGGAGTGATTGGCCAGCTTAAAGATGGGAAAGATCCCTGGGTAATGGTGCTCATCCCCCACCCCAATGCATCTATTGTCCTTCTTGTTCTTCCCTATGGTAGGAACAGGTCTAGTGCTTATGAGAGATTTTTGTGCACATCTGACCTGCTGCCTGTCTTAGGTTGTACAACTAACAGAAGAAACAGTTTGTTGGAGCTACAGTTTCAGAGGAGGGAGTCTGTGGCCACCGTGGAGAGTGTGCAGCAAGCAGGCAGGCATGATGCTGGGGCAGGAGCTGACAGCTAGCTGGAAGCATGGGCCTTTGAAATCACAGGGCCAGCCTTAAAGGCCACCCTTCCCAACAAGGACACACTTCCTAATTCTTCTCAGACAGTTTTCCCACCTATGAATCAGTGTTCAAACATACGAACCTATGAGGGCCATGCTTGTTCATACCACCACACGGCCAATGCATAACTTGATTGAAGCATTAGTATATTAAAAGATGGCTTAAACACCTTTAGTGATCTTTTATTACAGTTAAAATTTGAAGGTTATCTATGTATCTATCTACCTATCTACTGATTTATATTTGTGCATACCCTGCTAAATCTTCTCTTTCTAATGCAGATAGTCAGTAATTTGAATCCACATTATAAAAATTAAAGTTTATACGAATAGTTGCATTCTAGGTCACAGGCGGTAGTGTTTTGTCTAACAGCTGGTCCTGTAGAATCCTTTCTGCTCATAATTCAAAAGCTTCACATGTGCTCCGGAACCTTTCCCTTTCGTAGCACGGTGAAATACATGTTATCATTTGTGTAAAATTGTCGGGACTCTTAGAGCCAATGACTTTTTGTTGAATGTTTATTGAGTGCATCCTGAATCCATAAGTGTAATGATTTCTAAATAGATATTTTCCCACCATTTTACAGTGTATTTTTACTGTATGGTAGGCATAGAGGCTGACCGCTGTAGCTCTTCACATCTTAGACTGATGCTTAGAATCATTTTCTATTTTATAATTTTAGAAACAAAAGGAATTTACTTTATCTAGTATATTCTCAAATCCCATGTCTATTTAGCTTTCCATGATTTGTTTATAGCTGTCTGTTCTCAAATTTTATCCCAAGCCTTAGTTTTGTCCTTCCCACATTTGCCATTTTAAGGTGGCTTTTTTCCCCCAATAAAATGATGATGGTAAAATAGCTTTCACTTATATTCAAAAGTTTATAGGGGTACTATGAAAATCTGTTAGTAGATTAACATCAGATGAAAACATAATCTGGTGAAGCTTAGAATTCCATTGGTTATTAACTGCGGGCTGGGTTGAGCAGGCTCCTTCGCCCAAAGCGTTTGCTTTCCACGCCTGTGCCATCATCCCCGCTCTCTCACCCATCCTTTGCGCATTCTGGTTTGTTTAGGATCTTTTGTTGCTTTCACTTCCTTTGTTCTTCCTTTCTCTTTTCTGTCATTCTCCTGGGCCATCCTAGAACATACGTTACTAACAACACTTACATTTTACTGTTGTCTCTTCAGTGAGGCATCTTTTCCCCCTCCCCTCAACCAAGCCTTTGCTCTGACTCTGGAGGTGTTTATCGCTCTACCCTGACAATTTACTTATACTGCTATCTTAATTTTTGTCAGTTTTTATGATTCTCTACTGACTCCCCACTAAAAATGCTGGAAATTCACTAGCCTTTCCCTCCCATGTCTGCAGTCCTAGACCCTGTTGGTTTATATCTTAACTCTGATTAGATCTGATATGGTTATCAACTTAAGCACTTTACCTTTAATCCTTATATTTCTTGCATATATTTTTTGTATTCTTGTTATGAAAGGGCTTTTTTCTGGGTACTCATCTCTAATTCTCCTGTGAGTTTTTCCAACCATATATACTTTATTTTGGTAGGTACATTCACATTGGGCCATTTGACAGTTTTATTCTCTTGAAATTGTACCTATCTTAACAATGCATCATTAGCTGCATTTCACTTTGCAGGAATGATGTTATACTTAGAACAATGCATTCTGTCATCAGAAGAGGACACTTGAAACTTGATAATAATACAAAAGTTTTATTTACTATAGTATCTGTTTATTATAGCTTCAGATATCCAGAGAAACTCCTTTATTTACTCCTTCTTATAGAGATGAACAGAAATTACATTTTATTTTTATTTATTTTATGTGTATGAGTACACTGTAGCTGTACAGATGGCCGTGAGCTATCATGTGTGTGGCTGCTGTTGATCTCAGGACCTCTGCCGGCCCTGCTGGCTCTGACTACTTGCTCCAGCATAATTTACTGTAGCTGTCTTCAGACGCAGCAGAAGAAGGCGTCTGATCTCCTTATGGGTGGTTGTGAGCCACCATGTGGTTGCTGGGATCCGAACTCAGGACCTTCAGAAGAACAGTCAGTGCTCTTACCCGCTGAGCCATCTCGCCAGCCCCCAGAAATCACATTTTATGGTCACTAACCTCTAATCTGTACTTGGGTAGATTATCTTTTAGTCTGTAGGTAAAGTTATCTAAAATATAGTTTGACATTGGTGAGCTAGCTGCTGTTTTATTTTATAAGTTTTAGTTATGCTGAAATGTGACTCACATTTCCTCTGTGTTGTTGTGCATTTTCAGTGTGTTGTAGCTACTGTAGCTTTTGGAATGGGCATTAATAAAGCTGACATTCGCAAAGTGATTCATTATGGCGCGCCTAAGGAAATGGAATCTTATTACCAGGAGATTGGTAGAGCTGGCCGTGATGGACTTCAGAGTTCCTGTCACTTGCTTTGGGCTCCATCAGACTTTAACACAACCAGGTACAAATGCTTATTGTTTTCACCTTACAAATTCCTTTTTTTCCTTTCCTAGAAAGTATTTGAAGGAATATCCAAAATATCAAGTGATCTCTGAGTATATTTAAAGGGGTCGCCACTGAAAAGTGAGCAAACCTAACAGAATATCCCTGAAGAGTGTTTTTGGTAGGTCTTATCAATAGGAGGCGATCCAGTTGGAGTTAACAAGATCGGGACTCTATCTGGATGTATAACAGAGGTCTCATAGCATACTGTCCTATTGTACAGCAGTGAGCAGTTCCCACACTTTAAATCCTCTGGTCATATGGCTCCAGTTTTATTTAAGTAGGTACCATGTATCCAGTGGTGGTAATTCTAAAAGATGCATCCAAGTCTTGTTTAACTCTCTTTACTGTTGTCTATAACTAGTTCCATAAGTGCATGCCACTGTTCATAGACTGAAAATCACCTTGTTGATAGTGCCTAAATAATCATGTAACAGTGTAGCGACAGTGCTGTCATAAAATAGTATATGTTCATGGTTTAAATTCAAGGAAAGGAAATGCCTACTTAAATACTAACTAAATTGTCACTTACACCCTGTAGGTTTATATTAGAAATAACAGCTTCAAATTCCATAATCATAGGGACACTATTTACCAGGTATCTATTGGGAACCAGGAAACGAAGCCAGTGCAGCTCAGCCAAAGCTTCCAACATAAATAACCTTTCAGTGCTCCTCCAGGTTGATGAGTAAGCACTGGCAGTTAAAATATTAGATAGGGTTAGATAAGTAAAAAGGGTCGTTAGAAAATCTAAGATCTTTCTAGGAATAGTCCGTATGTTTTACTTTGTAACACGTAGAGCTGAACTCTGGTCCCCTGAAAGCAAGCATTCTTAGCCACTGAGCTATCTCCAGACCAGGCACCAGACAAAGTCTTTATCAAGCCTTTTAAAAACTAATTTAAAGTAAGTTGGATAGAACACATCCATGCAAGCTACTATTAAGTTTGGACTATATCAAATATCACTTGGTTAGGACCAGATCTTATTTGTGCATTATGCTAACATGCTGGAAACATTATAGGCCTGAGTTTTATAATGCAATCTCACCAGTAGATATAGTTAAGGTTCATGTGGGTTTTGAAAGATATGCTGAATGGTTTATCTCATTAAGATTGATCAGGAAATGATAGCTGTGCCAGAATACCCATGCAATTGTTACTTAGTATCCATGGTGACTGGTTCTGGGACCTTTAAGGTAATGAACAGAAAAAAAAGGAAAGAAAGAAAGAAAATGTCACCATGCTTGAGGCTTTTTATTTAAAACAACATAGTATTTGTATACAGGCTGTTTACTCTCCTACATACTTTCTTCCTAGCGCACACTTAGCATCTATTATAAAGTAAATGATGTGTAAATATCTAGTTTTACACTGTAATGGTTAGAGAATAATGACAAGAAAAATGTCTCAATTTGTTTAGTGCAGATGCAACTACTGTAAGTCTGATTGGGGTTTAACTTGGGGTTGACTGACTCTCAAGTGCTGAGTTAGTGGGTGCAGAGCCGAAACACTCCATCTTTTAGTATAGATTGGCTACTCTCTCAGAGACAAAGGAGAAAATCTGTAGAAGGATAAACAGGATAGAGCAAGGATTGAGAATGAGTTTGTATCATCAAGATTTGAACCAGAAGAAAACAGTGGGTTTCTGGGTCTCAGGTGTAAGGGTCACTGTGACTAATAAAGGTGAAGTCTCTCCTATGCTGAAATTCTGTGATAAGGGAAGAAACATGTCTGAGTGGTCATGCAGTGATTATAACTAACTAACATTTGTTTACTTGTTAGTTTTGTGATGCTGGGTATCAAATCTGGGCCTCCCTCTTGCTAGATAGCATACATAGAGCCACATCCTCAGAGATGATTATGTAATTTTATGTTCCTCTATACTGTGATTTTGTATTCCTTACTGCAGAGCCATAAAAAAGCAGTGTCCCAATGGTTATATTATTATATTTGTAGTCATACCCAGTAGTTACTGCCATCTTTTGTTTCAAAGTGAAGAATTTGGAGAATAATCTCAGTCTAATAAATCTTTGATTTCTCTTAATGTTAATGATCTTAGAATTATAATTTGTGAGGTTTTTTGAATGAGTTATATTACTCATTTAATAGTAGAAAAAGAAGGATAAAATTATAAATATTTAATTGAGTTTCTTTTTCTCAAACATATAAATGAACATAGATGAAATCAAATAAATGTGCTTCGTTGCAATCAAATATACTAAACCACAGTTCTGAGCATAGGCCTTTTCCTTGTTCATTCTATCTCAGAAGGATGAGATAGTAGTGTCTTCAGTGTAGAGTGTTTGGAAGAAAACATTCGTGTAAGTGGTGCTGTCCATTGAGAACATATCTTTGAATACTGGATCATTTGTACATTCGAATTTTCTAGAATAGAGATTGTATATAGATATTTTGATTAATCAGAAGGCTGGATATTACAAACATTAGTGAGCGAAGTCCCTAATGATGAAGTTCAGTATTATCATTTAGTTCTTGTGTATTAAATCAGAATGTAATATTGCAATATCTGAAATTCATTTCATGAAGACTCTTTTGATTCTTGGAAAGATGTATAACATTGCCTGGAAGATTTCATGGCCTGATACAACAGCACTAATGTTTAAAGATATAAACAAACATACTGTTACTGTTATTTCATAATTATAAACAACTTCATTATTGTGACCAAAAAAATTCATTACAATTCACCAAGGAAAACATTCAATTCTAATACTTTACTATTGTCCTCAAGGGCCCCACAATACAGAGGGACAGCTTTGGAGGGCTGAGCGTCCTCTGAAAAGTCAATGGAATAGATAAAGGTTTAGACTGCAGTAATGGGGATGAAGGCTCCCACTGAAATGATGGGCATACAGGTTCACACTGGAGTTATGGGGATGAAGGTTCATACTGGAGTGATGGGGATGAAGGCTCCCACTGGAGTGATGGGAATGAAGGCTCCCACTGGAGTTATGGGGATACAGGTTCACACTGGAGTGATAGGGATGCAGGTTCACACTGGAGCAGTGGGGATGAAGACTCCCAATGGAGTGATGGGAATGAAGGCTCCTACTGGAGTGATGGGGATGATGGTTCACACTGGAGTGATGGGGGTGAACGCTCTCACTGAAGTGATGGGGATGAAGGCTCCCACTAGAGTGATGGAGATGAAGGCTCCCACTAGAGTGATTGGGATGAAGGCTCCCACTGGAGTGATGGGGATGAAGGTTCACACTGGAACAGTGAGGATGAAGGTTCATACTGGAGTGATGGGGATGAAGATTCACACTGGAGCAGTGGGGATGAAGGCTCCCACTGGAGTGATGGGGATACAGGTTCACACTGGAGCAGTGGGGATGAAGGTTCACACTGGAGCAGTGGGGATAAAGGTTCACACTGGAGTGATGGGAATGAAGACTCCTACTGGAGTGATGGGGATGAAGGGTCATATGGAGTAATGAGCCTCTTTCAGTTTTCCTTATGTATTATATTTTAACTTTCTCAGAAAGCATCCATTAAAATAAAAGATGAATTTTCTGTGAAAAGTCCAGGATCCATGTATTAGAAGGCTTACTAGAAACTATGATGAATGAGGTCCATAAATCAGAATGGAAACCTTCAAAGTTACAATAGACCTCTCTTGTCCAGGGCCTGAGTAGGAAGAATGCAGGCATTGGAGGATAGAAATATTTTTACTGTGTTTCAGTGGGGATCATATGGGTTAAAAACAAAATAATAAAATTGACAGTATAATTTTAAATATTCTTGTGATTTTTCAATTGGTAGGCATCACCTTATTGAGATTCACAATGAAAAGTTCCGGTTATATAAATTAAAGATGATGGTAAAGATGGAAAAATACCTTCATTCCAGTCAATGTAGGCGACAGTACGTATTATTTACTTTTATCAATTAGAAGCATAGGTCTTTAGATAGTACTTTTTAAAAAGTTAATTAAAATGTTTTTAAAGAATATTTGCTGTATACATGCCTGAACTTTAGGGCAGAGTTATTTGTTTAAATAAATTAATATGAAATGGTGATACAAGTAAATACTCTAATGGTGCTATCATGTCATTTTGGATGGTGGGTAGCATGTCTATATTTGTTCTTTAATTTAATATTTTCTCTTCATCAGAATCATCTTGTCCCATTTTGAGGACAGATTACTCCAGAAGGCCTCCTTGGACATTATGGGAACTGAAAGGTGCTGTGACAATTGCAGGCCCAGGTAAAAATGTCTTCCTGATGAACCTTCTAGAAACTCTTGATTCTCTTTCCCGTCAAATCCTGATTCATTCATTTATTTGATATAAGTATTTTAGTTTTTTTAAAATGACATAGTTACTTTATTTAAAATAAAACAAGGCAAAGAAGTTTACTTTTATACAATAAAGTCATAAAATGGTAGGCCTAGTTTGTCAGTAGTTGCTTTTAAATATGAATGGCCTAAAATAACCATTAAAGACATAAATTATCAGAATTAATTTGAAAAGCATTCTACTTGATGTTTACCATAAGGGCAAGTACAATTATGCAGATAGTTTAAAAAATGAAATATAAAACACTGCAAAAACACTAACCAGAAGAAAACTTACGTTACCATTTTAGTATTTAGTGGTAGGGACTTTGGAGTAAAGTATGTTATCAGGGATAAAGCCGAACACTGCCCAATGTAAAGTGTCAGAGTTCTCCAGAGAAATGGCACCAAGGATAGAGCGAGAACGCGAGACTGCAAGAGGCCACAAGAGCGAGAAAGAGGAGGTGTGAGATGGAAAGAACAGGAAGGGGAAGGTGACAGGAATCCATGTGGTGGCAAACTTGTAGCCAAGTTTTGGTCTGGACACTGAGTCAGGCAAGTGCTGATGTTACAGTGTTGAAACAAAGTTCATTGCCCAGCACGCTTGTTTTTGCTAAGGCTTTCAACCCTAAGCGAGTAATTAGTGAGCATAATTTCCTCTTTGAAGTCATCTGATCATAAGTAGTATTCACACCTACCAAATACATTTGCTGTGCCATCTAGATTATTTTCTGATCAAACAACAGTCCCACTTTGACATGCAAGCTGTACAACCCAGAAGACATAATCCCAAGTGTGGACAGCCTGCACATAAGAACCACAGAAGCAGAAGGGGGGAGTGGAAACCCACGTGTATTTGGTGACATCAACATCTGCTTACAAGTCAATAGAATTAGTGGATGGGAATGGGGAAGGGCTTCAGGGAGTGATGGGCGTGTCTGTAATGGAAGTTCAGAGGTTCTGACAGGAGATCAAGAGTCTGAGACCAGCCTGCAGTGCAAGTGATCTGGAAAAGAACCTAGGCCCCATAGTGAGACTCGGTGATCTCAAGATACTGAGAACAAGAGCAAGAGTAGGACTCAACAGCTGGCATGACCCACACCAAAGCCCCCAGACAACACGCCCACTGAATCCATGAGGAGATGAAGGAATGAAGAGGGCTCAGCAAACCAGTGCTAATTAATTTCTTGAAAACATTTCAGCCATTTGTTCCAATGGCAACTTATGCACATGTGTTTGCCGTCATAAAACAAAGCTTGACAAGTGAAGAACTATTCTTTTTGGATCAAGTGTGCTTTTTGCTTTAATGGAATCAAGCTAGAAAGCAGCAGTGGGAGGAAAAGAGAAATCTCCAAACCCTTAGAAACCAAACAATATATCTCTAAATAATCTTACAGCCAATCAGAAAATGTTTTAGATGGATCTGGAGAACATCATCCTGAGTGAGGTCACCCAATCACAAAAGAACACACATGGTATGCACTCATTGATAAGTGGATATTAGCCCAGAAGTTCGGGATACTCAAAGTACAATCCACAAACCACAAGAAACTCAAGAAGAAGGAAGACCAAAATGTGGACACTTCATTCCTTCTTAAAAGGGGGAACAAAATACCCATGGAAGGAGTTGCAGAGACTAACTATGGAGCAGAGACTGAAGGAAGGACAAGTCAGCCTGATATAGCTATCTCCTGAGAGGCTCTGACAATACCTGACTAATACAGAAGTAGAGGCTCACAGCCATTCATTGAACTGAGTACAGGGTCCCCAATGAAGGAGTTAGAGAATGGACCAAAGGAGCTGAAGCGTTTGCAGCCCCTTAGGACGAACAACAATATGAACTAACTAGTACCCTCAGAGCTCCCGGACTATAACCACCAACCAAGGACTAAACATGGTGGGACTGATTATTCTGGCAGCATGTGTGTAGTAGAGGATTGAAAAGTCGATCATCAATGGGAAGAGAGGCCCTTGGCCCTGTGAAGGTTCTGTGCCCCAGTGTAGGGGAATGTGAGGGCCAGTAAGCAGGAGAGGGTGGGGTGGCGAGCAGGGGGAGGGGGAAGGGAACAGGATTTTTTTTCTTGTTGTTGTCTTTTGTTTTTGTTTTGGAGGGGAAACTGAGAAAGGAGAAATCATATGACATGTAAATAAAGAAAATATTTAATAAAAAAATAATAATTAAAAAAATAAAGTAAAAACCAGAACTGGCAAGAAAAAAAAGAAAAGAAAACGTTTTGAACTGACAAAAAAGAATATGAAGTGCCCAGGATATAGCTAGGATGAGGCTGCAAAGATAATTTATAGTGTTAATGCAAAATGAAAAAGCACAGGTTTCAAACACATAACTAAGCATTCACTTTAAGAAACAGGCAAATCAGAGGAAGATAAACAGGAAGGGAGTAATAAAGAGAAGGGTGGAGATCAATGGTGTAGGTGACAAAGCCAGTAGAGGAAAGTCAACTAGCTCAGGGGTGCATTATTTTCCAAGACTGGGGGTGGGGGGCAAGGGGAACAGCATACCAATATCAAAATGAAAGAATTTCACTGCAGATCCTGTGACTTACAAAGTGAACAGAGGGGACAAAAAGAACGAAGAGTCAGAGAGGACAAAGAGAATGCTCTGAACAAGCCCGTTTACTAGAAACGCAATAAAACTGATCTAATGGACAAGTTTCTCAATGGGCTCTAACTGACAGTGCTTAGGCATGG
Organism: Montemys delectorum; assembly: GCA_019843815.1. Taxonomy (NCBI): domain Eukaryota; kingdom Metazoa; phylum Chordata; class Mammalia; order Rodentia; family Muridae; genus Montemys; species Montemys delectorum. The sequence continues at coordinate 12,664 of JADRCD010227892.1, forward strand.
TGAAACTTAGGTGGAATACTCCTCTAAGTGTTATAAAGATTGAGTTCTTCCTTTAAAACCTCTGAAAAGAGAACTCTCTAGCCCACGTGGCTTCAATGACAAATTCCAGCAAACATTCTAATGAGGAAATATTCCCGCTTCTATACTTTGACTGCACATGCATCCTCTCTGAAAGACAGAGCTGTAGGGAAGATCAGCCGCTGGCCGAGTTAAAGGCCGGGAGAAGAGAGTTGAGAGCAGTGCATTCGCTGGGTCTTGATTGTGCTGAAGGTTCGGTGAGTCTGCACATAGGGATCTGTACACTTTATTATACTGTAAATAAAACAAATGCAAGAGCTACCTCTTTGAGTTAGTGTGTCTAAGTACAGTAGCAGTAGGTCAGAAGCAGCACTGTTAGGGACAGAAATTTAGAAACTTTTGGAAATTAGTGATAACCACAATAATATATATTTAAGGTGGTAAGATAATATATAGGCCATACTTTATGGGAACTTGATAACTTCAAATACTCTGAAGAAAGCCACCTGAACACCCTACTTTTAAAGAGGTAAATGGGACAAGAAGCCTAAGTCAGGGGATTTCTTCTTTAAATCAAAACATAGTTTTAACTGGAATACTGAATGCATTCTTAGTGCTGTTTTAAAGATATATGTGATGTGGAAAGTACGTGAACTTGGTAATTGAATATATTAGTTGATAGTCTCTAAGGACTTCTGCTCTCAAGCTAAAAAAAAAATCCTCATTTATATTAATAATAATTTTACATCTACTTGGAGGATGAATAAGGAATTTAACTGCTAAATGTAGCAACATGACAAGTGTATAAGCTTTGTGTTCTATTGTAAACTTGTTAGGGTTCAAACTAACATGTTACTGCATAGCAACTTTTGACTTAACCCCTTTACCCCTTTCTGGTGTAGCGTAACACAAGCGTCCTGTCTTTACATGATCGCTCATGTGCAGCTGCCCTAGCCGGGGCTCGGCCTCTCTGCTTTCCCTGGGCCTGTTTGTCTTACAAGTGCCTCCATAACATTTAGCTTCTGGGTACCATGAGAAAGCACTGTCTGCGATGATGCATTATTATTTGTGTCTCACACACATAGATAATACACCTGCTCCTGATTGTAACGAGCATTATGTGTCGCGTTGGAAGTGTCAGGCATATTTGAGAAAGTCTTTTACGTGGTTTATTTTTGTATCTTTATTTCTAAGGGAGCGTGCTTTTGTTGGTGTTTTCTTAGTCTATGATTACTTTCCTTCAGACTGAATCACTGCCTTCCTGCTAACAACTCAGAGGACATATCCCAAGACTTTGGGCCACAAGCATTCCAGCTACTCTCTGCTGTGGACATTCTGCAGGAGAAGTTTGGAATTGGGATTCCGATTTTATTTCTCCGCGGATCTGTGAGTATATCTGTAACAGCTTCTGTGACCGTTTCTGACAGTGCTTCCACTTTGTGGCGGTGGCTCCGGCTTTCTCTAGATGGCTTACTAGCCATGCAGAGACACCTTGAGTTCCTTCTTAACCCTGCATTCATTCACTGCTTTGGACAAATCTTGTATCACATCAGATGCTGTTTTGCTAGGTTGGATGCTGGTGGTCAGCTGTGTGCTGCAGACTGAAAATAGTGTATTCATTTACCACACTGCAATTGCATTAATCCCTAGATTGGTTTTCCTTAGCATAATTAAGGAAAGTTAACTTCCAGTGTGTCAAGGGACTGGTAGAACAAAGTCGTATCTTCTGATGCCCAGATATGATTATGTTCTTTGTGCAAAACTTGAATTTCAGGGATTCTGTTTTGAGTGGCTGGGTTCAGCAACAGTGTTCAGCAGCACAGTCTTCTCTCTGATGGTGTTTTATGTCAGAAGTATGTCACAGTCTAAGGAAGGGCTTTTGCTTATTTTACTGTTTTACCAGTGAATACCTGATGTATTTGGACTCCTTTCTGTTTTGAGTGATTCATGTGGCCTCATTATGCTGGCATATGTCAGGTACAAATACTTACAGAGCTGGTTTTCTGTAGTCCTTCTGTTTGTATAATAAATTTATTTCTGAATTAAAAGTCTGTAAATTTAAGAATTGTATACTAATATCACTTAAATAAACCCAGAGTCGAAGGCAGAGTACTTTGTAGATGGATCTATCTGCTTATTTAAAAACATGCTTTATAGTAGAGGTTAAATGTTCATTTTATATATAGAATTTTAAAATAATTTAGGTAAGCATTTGCTGGACAAATACTCAAGTGCTTCATGTAAATGCTTTTGTTCGTGCTTAGAAAGTAATCTATGGAATTAGTTATGAGATATTTTTAATGAAACACATTGAAAACTTGTATTATCCTTTCAAATGCTTTCAGTGCTTTCAAGATAATAGAGTTTAAATTTTTGGTTTTAAATGGCACAAATGCTTATAAATTTAGCAATAGAAGTGCTACTCAAGCAGTTTTTATTTTTTATCAGCTCTGTAGGAAATCTCAAATGCTATTGAAATCTGTACATTCATTTTCTATCTTTGTCACTTTTAAAACCCCTGTATCCAGTGTGAGTATTTAATTTCTGAAAAGTGTCCTTATTTTGGTTTGGTATGATCCAGCTGTTATCCAATATCAATAAATAAGTTTGTTTCTCGTCAAACTTTCAGTGGTCACAGGAGGGATCAGGTTTCACTTATTATTTGAAAACCAAGTCAGACGTCCTCTACCGGCAGTGTCTTCTGGGAGTCCTCAAATTAAGCAGTTCACCCTTAGTGAAACTTTATACTACCCTTGCTAGCACAAAGTGTAAAGCTTTTAAAAAGTATCACTTAATGAAAACGTGTAGGTGCTAACGATAGTGAAAACAAGGCAAGTTTTCTTTCTCTGCTTTCAGCGATCTTGATATCTATTGGGATATCAATGAAAAATTATAACTGTAATTCTCTTGAGAACTGAGCAAGTTGTTCCTCTTAACCAATGTAGGACAAGTTAATACCTTTTAATATGTAAGATGATATATTAAACTGTATTAGAGTTATTTTGAAGAGATGATTTTTCTAAGCATAAATTTGGTTTTGGTAGTACTTGATTCTCTCCTACATGTTTTTTAAATATTATAAGCATTTAGTTTATCCATAAATTTGTAAAAATGAGTTTAAAATTTTGTTTTAATGTGTCTAATTGAAAGTAACCAAGATTGTCTAGAGAACTTTGTTTTAACAGACTAAAGAGTTCACCATGTAAACATCTTTGACATTGCTCAAATGTGTCATAACATAATCAATGGCCATAATTTAAAGAAAAAAAACCACATTGATCATTTGCATACTAAAATTAGTATCTTCCCAAATGCCTTATCAAAGTACTAATTTTTATCATGGCCTCAAAGTTAGGTACCACTTAATATTTTAGGATATGCACACACATGTGCAGGTGCTCTCACGTCTATGTGTGCATGTGAATGCCAGAGGTGGGCATTGGATGTCTCCCTCTGATACTCTCCATTTCATTTGTATTCTTTTGATGCAGTTTGTCACTGAACCAGGAGCTCAGTGTCTTGGTTAGACTGGCTTACCGGTGAGTCCCTGTCATTCTCCTGCCTCCAGTTCCTGCTGCACTGTAGTTCCAGCACAGTCTACATGCCCAGCTTGTCTTCTTAAATAATACTTTACTGGCATTGTCAAAAGCATCATGATGTATGCAGTGTATTTTGGTTATAATAAAGTTCAGTATTCTCCCAGCTCTTCCCAGACCCATCCCGCTGCTTCTTCACCAATCTCAACTTTATGGCTTCCCCTGTCCAACTTCCCCAGTCATGGGTATGGGCATATGGGCATCTATTAGAATGTGTTCAGCCTATCAGGAGGTATGCCCATAAAGAATGACCTTCTCCCTGAAAAGCCATCAGCTGTCAATAGTTGCTCCCTAGGAGCTTGATGAAAATTTTACTAGCTTGATTATGTGCAGGCAGCCACAGATACTGTGAATTAACAGGTGCAGTGGTCTGTCATGTCCAAAAGACACTGTTTTGTTCTAGTTCTGCATGACCTCTGGCTCTAACAATCCCCTTTTGGGACAAACCCTGAGCCTTGTGGGGAAAAAAGTGTGACCCAGATCTCCTATTTGTAGATGAACACTCTGTATTGACACATCTCCTCTGTGCTTTGACCAGTTGTGAGGTTCTGCCTTAACCACCATCCACTGCACAAAGCCCCTCCCCTGAAGAGGCTTGAGAGTGGTGCCAATGGCTATAGGGATAGGAATTTGGAGGCAAGTATGCTACTTTGTCAGGTTAGTAAAATAATAGTAAGAGCTTCACCCCTCGGGCCGAGAGTTCCTTGACCAAATGTTCTGGCCAGGTTTACAGTGTCATGGATGGCTTTCCTCCTGTGGAGTGGGTGTGGGAGCGGTAGGGAGAGGATGACACTTAAGTCCTGTCAGAAAGTGCTGTAATACTGAGGCCACTCTTGTACCCATGGTCATACATGGCCATGCTCATTGTCATTTTAGTGCACAGGGTTAACAACTAGATAAGAGGCTGACTTTTTCTCCCCTAGCAGCCTGCACAGATCCTTCTGGTATTGTGAAATCGAGCCAGCAGAAAGGAAACTTCCAGGTCAGGACCAGCTTGATTTCTTCATGTTGTGTGGCCAAAGCGCGTGGCCTCTTCAGCATTGAAGCCTTACCACTGAGCTGTGGTGGGAAGCCAAGAACAGTAGCAGTGTGACCTGTATTATCTGAGGGGTGAGGGTGGGGGGTAGGACACACAGAGCAACAATCTGAGAGGAAGTATCCCACACTAGGCTGTTGCTTTGGTGGCCTGTGGCTCCCTCGAGTAGCATTTTCTCTTAAGTAGCCTAACTCCAATTAAACTCTTATATAAGTGTATGTGAGTTTAGGAAGCTTATAAATAGTAAGTTTCCATATGGGTTTTAAACTCTTTTTAAATTTTATTTTGTTTTTACTAATTCACTTGACATCTTGTTCACTGCCCCATTCCTGGTCACCCCCTCCCAGAATCCTTTCCTTATCCCTCTTCCCCCTTCTCCTCTGAGAAGTTGGGGCCTCCTTGGGTATCCCACAACCCTGGCACTTCAAGCCTCTATGAGCCTAGTCTCTTTCTCTCCAACTGAGGACAGACAAGGCAGCCCAGCTAGTAGAACATATCCCATGTACGGGCAACAGCTTTTGGGATAGCCCCTGTTGCAATTGTTTGGGACTCACGTGAAGACCAAGCTGCACTTCTGCTACATATGTATGGGGAGGCCTAGATTCAGTCCATGTATGTTCTTTGGTTGGTAGTTCAGTTTCTGAGAGCCCCAAGGGTCCAGGTTAGTTGACTCTGTTGGTTTTCCTATGAAGTTCCTATCCCCTTCTGTGCTACAATCCTTCCTCCTATTCTTCCATAGGAGTCCCCAAGCCCCATTACTGTTTGGCTGTGGGTGTCTGCATCTGTCTGAGTCAGCTGCTGGGTGGAGCCTCTCAGAAGACAACATGCTCCTGTCTGCAAGCATAACAGAGTGTCATTAATAGTGTCAGGGATTGGTGCTTGCCTGTGGGATGGGTCTCAAGTTGGGCTGGTTATTGTTTGGCCATTCCCTCAGTCTCTGCTCCCTCCCTTGTGCCTGTATTACTTGTAGACAGGATAAATTTTGGGTTGAAAATTTTGTGGGTGGGTTGGTGTCTCTTGCTTCACTTAGGTTCCTGCCTGGCTACAGGAGGTGGCCTCTTCAGGCTCCATATCCCCAATGTAGTGAGTCATGGCAAAGGTCACACCCATTAATTCTTTGGGCACCTTCCTTATCCCAGGTCTCTGTCTCATCCTAGAGATGCCACTCACTTCCCCATCCCTGTCAGTTGCAGATTTCTGTTAATTCTCATGGCCATCTAGCCCTGTCCCCTGCCCTTCCCTATATCTTGAACCACCCCCCCCATTCCCCTCCCAATCCCCCCTCCCAGTTTCCTCCTTCCATGTTCCTCTTATGACTATTTTATTCCCTCTTCTAAATGAGATTCAAGCATCCTTGCTTCTGCCTTCCTTCTTGTTTAGCTTCTTTGGGTCTATGGAGTATACCATGGTACTTGTATTTTATGGCTAATATCCACTTATAAGTAAGTACATACCATACACGTCCTTTTGGGGCTAGATTACCTCACTCAGGATGATATTCTCAAGTTCCATCCATTGACTTGCAAAATTCATGATGTTTTTGTTTTTAATAGCTGAATGGTATTCCATTGTGTATATGTACCACATTTTCTTCATCCATTCTTCGGTTGAGGGACATCTAGGTTGTTTCCAGTTTCTGGCTATTACGAATAAAGCTGTTATGAACATAGTTGAGCATGTGTCTTTGTGGGATGTTTGAGCATCTTTTGGGTATATGCCCAGGAGTGGTAGAGCTGGGTCTTGAGGTAGGACTATTCCCAGTTTTCTGAGAAACTGCCAAATTGTTTTCCAAAGTGGTTGTACAAGTATACACTCCCACCAGCAATGAAGAAGTGTTCCCCTCCCTTCACATCCTTGCCAGCATGTGCTCTCTCTGGAGGTTTTGATCTTAGCTATTCTGATGGGTGTAGGGTGAAATATCAGTGTTGTTTTGATTTTTATTTCCCTGATGATGAAGGACTTTGAACATTTCTTTAAGTGCTTCTCAGCCATTTGAGAGTCCTCTGTTGAGAATTCTCTATTTGGCTATCTATCTCGTTTTTAAATTGGGTTATTTCGGTTGTTGTCTAACTTCTTGAATTGTTTGTAAATTTTAGATATTTGCCCGCTGTCAGATGTAGGATTGGTGAAGATCCTTTTCCAGTCTGCAGACTGCCATTTTGTCCTATTGACAATGTCCTTTGCCTTACAGAAGCTTTGCAATTTCATGAGGTCCTATTTATCAATTGTTGATCTTAGAGCCTGAGCCATTGGTGTTCTGTTCAGGAACTTGTCTCCTGTACCAATGCATTCAAGGGTATTTCCCATTTTCTCTTCTATGACATTTAGTGTATCTAGTTTTAGATTGAGGTCTTTCATCTACGTGGACTTGACTCTTTTATATAACTGTGTATGTGTTTAGGAAGCTTATAAATAGTAAGTTTCCATATGGGTTTTTTAAACTTTTGTTACCTCTCTCTCTCCCTTCCTCTCCACTCTGCCCTCACATCTCACTCTACACCTTAAACCTCTTCCCTCTTTATATCACATGTGTTCCATTATCTCTACCCTAATATTTTTTCTTTCACCTACCTCTACCAATAAGTGGTCCCTTTCTCATTTCTTGGATTCTATAGGTACTCCAAGTTAAACACACTGAAATATTCAATGGTAGGATCCACATTAAGTGTGAACATATGGTGAAGTTTGTCTTTCTGGGTCTGGTTTCCCTGAATTACTATTGTTTTCCAGCTCAATCCATTTCTGTGCAAATTGTTATGACTGTAGTTTTCTTTATAGCCAAATAAAATGGCATTGTGTATAGGTGACACCACACTTTCATGCTCTGTTTCGTAATTTAATGGCTGTTTTCATGTCCTAGCAATTATGGACAGAGCAGCTATGAACATGGGTGAGCATGCATCGCTCTAGCAGGAAAGAGAGTCCTTTGTGTATATGCCCAGGGGTGATTTATCTGGGCCATAGGATTGATAATTTTAGCATTTTGAGGATTCTCTTTACTGGTTTAGTAGCTGCACCAGTTTTCCATCTCGCCAACAGTACACCAGGGTTCCCCATGTCATCGCTAGCATTTCTTGTCTTTTGTGTTTTTAACTCTTACCCTCGAAGTAGTTTCAACTTGGATTTCTGGTGGTTACGGATGGTGAACACTTCTAAAAACATTCCCTAGGCATTTGTATTTCTTCTGCTGAAGCTTCTGTTTAGTTCCATAACCCACTTTTTGTTTTCTTCGTGTTTAGTTTTTTTCAACTCTTTGTGTATTCTATAGACTAACCCTCTGTCGGATGTGTAGCTGCTGTTAGTCTATAGGCCACTCCTTTGGTCATGTAATGGTTTCTTTTTTAGTACAGCCTTTTAATTTATAAGGTTCTATTTGTTGATTAGTGATGATATTTTATAGATGATGGGACTCCTTTTCAGAAAGTCCTTATCTGAGCTTGCATACTGAGGCATACTCCTTATTCTTTCTTCTGGAAGTTTCAGAATTTCAGGTCTCACATTGAAACCTTTGATTTATTTGGAATTTATTTGCCATATCTACCCTCTATACAGGTGCTGGGGATCCAAACTCAGGTGCTTATATCTAGACATCAAGCACTTTATTTACTGAGCTATCTCCCCAGCCCAGATGACGCTTTTAAGAAAAGAATGGACCTATTCAGCTATCAAAACTGTTGGTAGAATTGTGTGTGTGTGTGTGTGTGTGTGTGTGTGTGTGTGTGTGTGTGTGTACCTATGTGCACACATCTGTATGTATCTATTTTAGAGACAAGATCATGCCTAGATTGGCCCTCAACTGGCGATTCTCCTGTCTAAGCCTTCTGAGCAGTAGGACTGCACGCATGCACTACTGTTGTCAACTGTAACTGATGTAGTTCTAATCACTCCCCAAAGTTATAAAAACATGTAGCAGGGGTGGGCTATTCAGTTTATTTTTCTAGACAAATTATTTCACTAATTGAAATATTTTACTATGGCTTGGGTCTGCTATTTAGGGCTAGAGAACTTGACTAAATGCACAAGGCCCTTGGTTCACAAAGAATTGCCTACTGAACTCCTGAATCAGCAGCTGACTATCTCTGGAGTATAGGAGCTGTAAAGAGTCAGAGATGGTAGGAAGAGGAGGGGGTGGTGGTCTAGGAGCTTAAGTTTCCTTGAACATCTGTTTTTATGTAAGGCATTACATTGATTTTGTAGAGAATACGTGCTGAGCTAGATGAGGGCTAACATCTAGTGTAGATGGTGTTATTTGGGAAGAAGTACAATCTAGTACAGAGAGAGACATGGGGCATAGGGATGCTTGGGAGCTGCTGTACAAGCGTGGAACAGAGCAGGCATGGGGAGTCAGGAAAGTTTGTGAGGGTGTCGCTGGACCGTTCTGTTTTGTCAGGAGATTCAGTAGGTTTGCAGGATTATAGTTGATGTAGATAGACATTTGGGCTCAAAAAGAGGGAAGAAGATAAAAGATAATGCCATCCTGAGCAAGAAAAAATTTACAGCAAGAAGCAATTTAATTTTTGAAGAAGTTTGGAGAAGTGGCAGATTTTCATTTTCCTTCCCCGTTTTCTGTTGTACCAGACACTAATCTGAAGGTTTTGCCTCTATAGAAACTCATCCTTTGGGTGGTTGCTTGGCCACCAGGTCTTTACTCTTTAGTGTTTGGGCTCTGCACTCGGTAATATGAACCATATTCTTTTCAAAGTGACTTGTAAAGGCAAAGAACAGCATGAAAAATTCCCTCTCAAGATTACATTCCACGGAGCTATATATAGGCTTTCAGAACTAAAAATGACTAACTAGATACTATATTCTCTCTGCGATGCCTTTCTCACTCTAAGGAGTTTGGGTTATTATGTGAATACCTTGGAAAGTTCAACTAACCAGAACATCTGTGTGGTTAATGCGGATGTCTTACTCAGAGTAAGATGGCATTAAATATTTTCCAAAGCTTTACTGTAGGGCTGCAGAGAAGGCTTAGTACTTAAGATCTGGTCTTGCAGAGGACCTGGATGGGGTAGTTAGCATCTACATGGCAGATCATTCTCTAACTCCAGATGGAGGGGAATTTGATGCCTTCTTCTGGCTTTTATAGCCACTGCATGCAAATGATGCATATACATATGTACATACAGACACGCATGCATACATACATACATACGTACATACATACATAGAAACAATCTTACGCATTAAACAAAAAGTAATTTTTAAAATCCTTATTGTATTGTTTTAAAATAGGTTTCCCAGTTTAGTTTGAGTTTATAGTTGTACCAGGAATATGATTTTTTAAAACAAAGATGTAATATATCATGGAATAAATAGGTTTCATTCTCTGCCTTGTGGTTACCATAGAAACATGGTTATATCAATTTATTTGCACAATACACAGAATTTACAATGATTATTGATCATAAAGGGAAGAGATACTTTCTACTAATTAGGAAAAGCCTCATTACTTTATACCAGTAAATGTGCACATTAAATTTAGGGTTTTCTTTTTCTTTTTCTTTTTTTTTTTCTGCTTAGGAAGAAAAAAGGCTAGGGTAATAATCTTAAATGTTAAGAGAGCTAGTAATGCCAGTTAGGCAATCAGTGCTTTGGATGTTATTCGTAAACAATAAAATCTCCTACCACAAAGTTAGGCTCTACCAGCTCTTCATGACTAGTCAGGGAAAGTTAACTGAATAATGATGGAGAATATTATGGTCTGTGTGTGTCCATATGTATATGTAGATAGATAGATAGATAGATAGATAGATAGATAGTTGCTATAGTTAAACAAAATCACATCTTTTACATAGTTTTACCATTTATTTGACATGGACAGCTGAAATGTCTTTCTTTGTCAGAGGTAATTACAGGGTACTCTAACAGTTGTAGTCTCCATGTTGTATATCAGTGCTTAAAGCACATTCAGCTGGCGTGTGTTTGACTTCAATACTTGATTCCAATTGACCCACAGTGAGGGTTAGCACAACCACTGTATTGATTACCTTTCTCATTGTGATGACCAGATGCCCGACAGAAGTACCTTAAGGGAGAAATTTATTTTGGTTTATGGGTCATGAGATACAGTCCCTCATGGTAGGGGAAGCATAGCTTACCATGAATTTAACCATAGCATTGGGAACGTGAAGCTGGCCATATCATGGTAGCAGATAGGAAGCAGAACTCAGCCTGGGATGTAACTCTCAGAGATCCATTTCCACCAGCCATGCCTCCATCTCCGAAGGTTTCACAACCAATTTCCAAATGCATGAGCCTGGAAGCTGTGGTTTTACATCCAGAGCATAACACTGCGTGGGTCATGATCACACACGACCCTCTGCAATCATGCACACTTGCACATATTGCAGAGGAGTAGCCTTTGCCTTACATCCTGCTTGTACATGTCTGGCAAATAACATCTGACTAACAGAGCTTAAAATCACATTCAGAATTCTGGATGAGAGAGAGTTGTAAAAAATGTGTTTGTGACTTTCCAGTTTGTGTAATAGAGGGCACTGCAGATGGAGGTTATAATGACAGATGAATTTCAGTCTACCACAGTCATCTCAAGAACATCACACATACATAGTTCTCTGTGATGCTGTGATGCACACTTAAAAGCAGTTCCGTGTCGAGAATACAAGAAACAGGCAGCAAGAGGCTGAAGTGAACAGAGAGCTTTAGAGAGTTCCAGGGCAGAGTCTTCTCTGTTACAAGAAACTTGCCTGACAACTTCCTCATGGCTCTAGAACTTAATGATTGAAGAGTCTCCCGTGAGAGTTCTGCCAGAGCTCAGAAGTATCAATAGGCTGGCATCAACATTTAGCGTGCACTGTTTTCGCTGTTGTCTCAAGTGATCAGCAGTTAGGTAGACCTTCTTAATATGCTGTGAGGCACAGCACAGTGAGAGGAACTGTGCAGGGATGCAGGAACGATTGTGCAACTCTCAGGCCACACTCTCTCTTACCACTCATGTTCTAGAGTTGAGCTGTAGTCATGATCATTTTTTAAAAAACTGTCAATCAGAGTTGTAATAGCCAAGGTGAAATACTGCAGACACATACCCAAACCTATCCACCGGGAACCACATCTGAATCGTGTGAGGACTTTTCTGTATTTAAGACAGAATACTATTTTCATTACTTATTCGTCAGTTGAAGTGCTCAGAACAAAAAGGCAGAGTATAAGAATCAGATTTCAAAGCTGAAATTTGCTTTTAAACCCTAAGAATTGCCGGGTAGGTTTTTGCTTTATTTGGCCTGTTCATTTGAATGAGCTTTTTTTTTTGTTGTTGTTGTTTTTTTTTTCTTCAACATTTTGTTTCAGAATTCTCAGCGTCTTCCTGATCAATTACGCAGTCACAGGCTCTTTGGTGCTGGCAAGGAGCAAGCAGAGAGTTGGTGGAAGGCCCTTTCTCACCATCTCATGGCTGAAGGATTCCTGGTAGAAGTTCCCAAGCAAAACCGATTTATAAAGACTTGTTCCCTCACAAAAAAGGTAAGCAGCACAGAGACCTACCTGTCTGACTCCGTTCTGGCCACTGTGTGTTAAGATGCTTTTTGTTTTGCTAGGGTAGAGAGTGGCTTGGGGAAGCCAGTTCGCAGTCTCCTCCGAGCCTTGTCCTCCAGGCTAATGAAGAGATGTTTCCAAGGAAAGCTCTGCTACCAAGGTTAGTTGTCTATGCTTTCTTCCCTCATTCACGTTTGGTTTGGCTTAAGTGATTGAAATCCTAGCAGTTTGTACACATGGTGCAGGTAAAATCAGTTGTCTTCTTTGAGTACCAGTCATAGAAGGGGGCCGTGGGAAAGGGCAAGTTATCAAACGCTTTCCTGGTTGACGTCAAGTATCTGACTGCAAGACATGCAGAGCTGCTGTCTCAGGTAAGGTTAGAGAAGCCTTCCTTCTAGAAGGAAACAGGCTTAGGGAAATCCTTTGGTTTTGTTTTGTTTTGTTTTTAACATTTATTTTTTATTTTATTTTTTAAATTAATTTATTTTTTATACTCCATATTCCATTGCCCGCCTCTCCCATCCACCCTCCGACTGCTCCACATCCCAAACCTCCTCCTCGCCCCCCTGTCTCCACCCCACACCCCACCCTACCTGACCTCTAAACTCCCTGGGGCCTCTAGTCTCTTGAGGGTTAGGTGCATCATCTCTGAATGAACACAGACCCTGCAGTCCTCTGCTGTATGTGTATTGGGGGCTTTGTATCAGCTGGTGTATGCTGTCTGTTTGGTGGTCCAGTGTTTGAGAGATCTCCGGGGTCCAGATTAATTGAGACTTCTGGTCCTCCTACAGGATTACCCTGCTTCTTAAGACAGGGTTTCTCTGCCTAGTCCTGGTCACCCTGGAACTTGCTCTGCAGTCCAGGCTGGCCTACGAGAATTCAGAGATCCATCTGCTTCTCTCTCCCCAGTGCTGGGATTAAAAATGCACACCACCTCTGCCTGGCTTGTTTTGCACTTTTTATAGGTGATACTGTGCAATACAATGTGGGGCAAAGACAAAAAGGATTTGAAGTTATATTTTTAAAATTTTTGTGCTATAGTCTTCTGCTACTGTATTGAAATGAATAGATGAATATATATGAATCACAGTCACCCCGTGGCCATATAGAATAAAAGGCAAAGCCAGCAAGGTTCTTGCCTGTTGCATAGGCATCATAGAGGTTGATAAGAGAGGCTAAACTAGTGACCCATAGCTCTCTTCTGTAGGCATAGGAAGCTAATATACGTCCTGCCTGTGTTTTAGTATCAGGGCAAATATTATTAGGTATAATAATCAAGGTTTTTGTTTTGTTTTGTTTGAAATTCCTTTCTTTTGGGGGAAGTCTTTTTTTTAAAAGATATCAATTCTTAAAGAATAATATAATCTCTGCTTCTCTGAGAGTAAATGTAATGATGCATAAATTGGATGATTACATTTTAACTTCGGGTCTATTTTAATTTTACTGCTTTTCAGTTCTAACCCTGTGTCTTCAGGAATGATGCAACATTTCTCTAATCACAACCCAACTGGACTAAGTACCAAGGAGCAGGTTTGTTTTTGAGGGGTAGGGCTTACCATCTCATTCCACGTGGAGTCAAGTCTCTCACTTGCACGGCACACGTAAAAACCACAAACTACAAGGAGAAAGTGTATGACTAGAATAAAGATAATCTATATGATTTTTTTGAGCAATCAAGAAGTGGAAGTATTTCATAAAGTAATTTTTAGCTTGTTTTAGTTTGAAGCCAAATGATCTATAGACTCAGAGTTAATGAATAGGTCTGACTCCTAAATATTCTCATAAGCCACACACACACACACACACACACACACACACACACACACACACACTCATCCCATCTGCAGACGGACACATATGTGCTTTCTGGTTTTGTTAGTATCCTAGTAACTACTACAGATTCTTTGTGCACGGGCTGTCTTTAGCTAAGCATGATAATGGGAAAATGGTGAACTTAGCCTCCTAGTATATCACTTCTCCTGGTTCAGAACGTTGATACGGACTTGAGTCACCTTTGTAATTGGGCTTCTGTGTCTCAGGTCATTCTTTGGATCATTTACTTTTTAAACTATCTTTAAAGTCATCAAAAGTGGTGGTCCAACAGCTTATTTTTAGCTTATTTATTTGAAGAATTAATTGCTTAGGGGGAAATTGTTATTTTGACATTTCTTTGTATTTAAATGTTTAATTTCTTCTTCTTCTTCTTTTTTTTTTTTTTTAATGGACATCATTTGTGGAAAAATAGTCTACTTTGGAGAGAATGTATTCTTACAAAGTGCCTGAGAAATTTTCTTCTGGGACTAACATTCTTAAAAAATGGTACAGAGTTCTAATTTTAATTTATTATATTTGTTTACATTATTGATACTGATATTTTCCTTTCTTTCCTAAAGAAAAGGACTATCATGTTGGGCTGTTTCATTGAAAAAAAAGTCACAACTTTCTAGTAGTTGTAATGACTAAAACAGACACATAGAAAGTTAGGGTGATGGATTGTGCTTCTCGGGTGCCTCTATTTACAAGCTGTGTGTTACAATGCTAAGCACTTGTTGCACCTGTATCTTAAGCAAGCCCCTCTTATTCTCATTCTGAAGTGAGATCCACCAAGGGCAGCGTGTGAATGGATAGCTCCTGACACTGCCAACTCACATCTATATAGGTTTACCTCTAGCCTTTAATCACTGATATTATGTATTTGGGTATACATATTACCAACCATTTTCAAACAAAAGTATTATGGCATATAAGACTGAAAATGTAAGAATCGTTACAGAATAAAGCTAAAATACCCATCGTAGGTTTTTTTTGTTTTCTTGTGCTGGAGATGGAACATAGGACCTGGATGTGCTCGATGAGCTACAAACCCTGCTGCTCATGATTTTAATCTCATTGCTTGGCTTACTGACATAATAGAAGTATGCAAAATGTATAGAATCTAATATCCTGTCTGAGGATGGGATAAGAGAAGTGTCACGGCTTATATCATGTACGAAGATCAAATGGACTGTTCTTATATTCATATCAGGTTAAAGGAAACATGCTGTAAGACCTACACACTTTCTATGCCGTTTGCTCATTTAGATAACAGTACTTTGGATCTTACAAAACCTTTATCACGGTATTAATTTCGTTATCTTCATTTCGTTTTGGTTGGCCGTGTGAGATGCGGTCACTAATGTTTTATTTAAATAGAAGCTTTAAGGAGTCTCTATGACAGTGTCCATCTAGTATCACGAAGCATTTCTACATTCAAATGGTAACTGTGTTTCATTTGTCTGCTTTGTAACACGGGCATCGTTTTAGGCCCCAGGATTCACAGGGGGCATCACCAGTGTTGTTGCCATAGTCCTACTTTTTAAATGATGTGTCACTTCAAGGATGTAATATCTGACCTTCATTGCTGATATTTTTCTATAGGTACTTTGAAATTTCCTTTTGTGCACTTGTAATAAACATGCACGATACATTTTAAAATTATTTTTATCTGGCATATAAATAGATGGGTTTTCATAGAACATTTTTATACATGTATCATGTAGTTTATTGTTTTTCACCTGCTCCATGACCCCCACACTTCCTTCTTCTCCTGCTAGTCGCCTTCTCTTCCTCCTCCTGCTTTTGTGGTTGTGGATCCTTTCTTCCTCCTTCACTTCTCTGCCCCCATTCTCACAGTGCCTTTACACACACACACACCCACACACACCCACACACACACACACACACACACACACACACACCCACACACACCTAGATCTACATATGAGAGAAAGTGTGATATTTTATTTCTGAGTCTGGCTTATTTTGCTTAGCATAATCATCTAGTTACATCCATTGCCCTGTGAATGTCATAATTGCATTGTTCAAAGCTGAATAAAGCGGCTTTGTTTACATGTATCTCATTTTCTCTATCCATTCACTGTTGATGGCCATCTAAGTTGGGTCCATATCCTGGCTATTGTGAATAGTGCATCAATGAAAAAGGAAAGTTGTCTCTCTGGTCCGTTGACTTAGAGTTCTTTGGAGAGCTAGCTTTAAACCTGCACCCTGTGGTGGTTCTATTTCTTGAGAAATGCTCACACTGATTTCCATTGTGGCTGCCCTGGTTTGGATTCTCACAAA
>JADRCD010227896.1:0-18470 GCA_019843815.1 Montemys delectorum
AAAAAAAAAATAAGATAAAAAAATAAATAAAAGTAATAAAAAAGCAGTACTTAACTGGGAAGGAAATACAAGTTTCTGGAGCTGCTGAGATGGCTCAGTGGGTAAGAGCACAACTGCTCTTCCGAAGGTCCCGAGTTCAAATCCCAGCAACCACATGGTGGCTCACAACCACCCGTAATGAGATCTGACACCCTCTTCTGGTGCGTCTGAAGACAGCTACGATGTACTTATTTATAATAATAAATAAATCTTTGTGCTAGAGTGAACAGGGACTGAGCGAGCGAAGTTGACCAGAGAGAGCAGAGGTCCTAAAAGTCAATTCCCAACAACCACATGAAGGCTCACCAACTATCTGTACAGCTACAGTATGTATTCATATGCATAAAATAAAATAAATAAATCTTTTTAAAAAATACAAGTTTCCTTGACTGAGTCTGACAGACAGAGGCTGAGGTGACCTGGCTATGTGGAGTGTCAGCTGGTGCCACAATGGAACCTGGAGGGAGGCCAGCTGCCTTTCTTTGAGGCCTTCTTAGGTGGGCCTGGGGAGCCACATTTTCTAAATGCTACCACAATGTGGCACCACCCCTCCTGCCAGAGATCCAGGTGGCACCTTTGGGAATGACTATTCTCCAGACCATTGTCCAATTCTGTGGCCACTAGTCACTTGGGTTCTGAGCCCTTAAAACAAGCCAGCATGGGCCAGGCGGTGGTGGCGCACGCCTTTAATCCCAACACTTGGGAGGCAGAAACAGGCAGATTTCTGAGTTTGAGGCCAGCCAGGGCTACACAGAGAAACCCTGTCTCGAAAAACAAACAAACAAACAAACAAACAAACAAAAAAACAAGCCAGCATGGGCTAAGAGGTGGTGTCAGTGCAGAAATTAAATTGGATTTTGAAACCTTATTACAATATGCGCTAGGCATCCCACTAGTAATTATTTTATTTTGATTGCTTGTGGGAACAAAACTATTTTAGATATATTGAATTATGGCAACTCTATGGAAAAAATTTCGAATTGTGAATATAGCTTGTTCCATTTCTGTGCGGTGTGGTGCATTCAGAGGTACACAGTCTCTGGGTTGTCTCCCTGTTGGCCTAGTTGAGTCATGACCTATCCCCGACCATAGAGTTTCCTAGGACAGTGGCTGGGATAGCCATTCCTGTAGGCTGACACCCCCGAGGGCCCCGCCCCCCCAGACAAAGTTGTTTTGTGTTTTCCTTAGTCAGCCTTGCTGACCAGCCTCCTTCCTGGAAGCCTTTTTTCAGATCCTACAGTCTTCCTGCACTCCTGCACTCGGGTCAGACTCTATGGCCAGTTGCCTTTAATCTGTTCACTGCAGGCTGGTTGTCTAGACTCTCCGTGCTCAGTTGAATCCTGAAACCACTGTTGCCGAGCAGGTTGTGTGTGGTGGGTCCCCAGTCCTTTTGTGTCGCATCGTATGTCACCCTCTGCCCCCATCTCCCATCCCACTCCACTCCACCCCCATCTCCGCGAGTGGCCTTTGGAGTGGGTTCTCAAGAATGAGCATATGCCGGGGAAACACAAGGTTGATGTGAAGCCTGGGAAACTCCTGCTTTGAGAAGTGCAGAAGTCACCCTCCTCAGTCTGCTGGCATTTCAGGAACAAGGGGAAGTTCTGCTGCTGGCTAAAGCCCCAGATAATTTCCTGCTGCAAATTAAGAGTTCCATATTGACCCAGAGTCCAGGAGAACATGTTTACCTGGACAGTTGCCGTTTGCAGGACTGGAGGGGACACCTGTTTTGCTGGCCAGTACAGGACTACATTTTCTGCCCACTCTGTGGTCTGTTTTATATCCAACCCTTTTTTAAAATCTCAGCTACATGGGAACAGGCATGTGTTGAATGCTTGGTGTATACAGGCACAGCACAAAGTTAATTAACAGAACAAACTCCAAGATAACCCAAGTAGCCACTGTTATTTCCCAGTTTGTAGGCGAAGCACCCACCCGCAAATGAGTTGCCCCATGATGCAGCTGGGTGTGGGCACATGGGTTAGGGCTAACTCAAGTCCTGTATTGGGCCATTGAGTTGGCAGCATCTCAGTCCAGCTCTGGTCAGCCTCATTTCATTGGCACCTGTGATTGTTTTGTGTTGGTATCTGTTGGTTTGGGCTGGGGTATGATACCACAGGAAGATTAGCTTCAGGGCTCCCTGGACCATCTGAGCTGAGGGTGGGGGATACTTTGTGTTATTCCTTTTGGAAAATTTGCTATTTTATTTTGCTTATTTTCTTAAAAGATCTATTTTATATATATGAGTGCTTTATCTGCATGCGTGTGCATGCCAGAAGACAGTGTTAGAACCCATAGATGGTTGTGAGCCACCATGTGGTTGCTGGGAGTTGAACTTAGAACCTCTGGAAGAGCAGTCAGTTCAGTGCTCTTAATTGTGGAGTAATCGGGCCGGAGAGATGGCTCAGCAGTTAAGAGCACCGACTGCGCTTCCGAAGGTCCTAAGTTCAAATCCCAGCAACCACATGGTGGCTCACAACCATCTCGTAACGAGATCTGATGCCCTCTTCAGGAGTGTCTGAAGACAGCTACAGTGTACTTACATATAATAAAATAAATAAACCTTAAAAAAAAATTGTGGAGTAATCTCTCCAGTGCTATTTTTGTTGTTTTGCTTTGGGTTGTTTGTTTGTTTGTTGTTTGTTTTTGTTTTTAAAACAGTTTCAGTCTGTAGTTTAGGCCGGCCTTGAACTCACAGCAGTCCCCCTGCCTCTGCCTCTGCCTCTGCCTCCCAAGTGCTGGGATCACAAGTATGAGCCACCGCACCTGGCTTGTCATGACTCGGGGCTATGAGCTACAGGAGTAACATGGTTTCTCTTGTCCCCGTGGAGGGCTCAGGGCTCAGGTGTGATGGGCCCTGCAGCTGCTGCAGAGGCTGTGCAGCCAGCTCAACCAGTGGGTTTAGAGCATGAGCCATGTGTTCTGGAGCCAGACTGCTGTGGCTCCTGCCCTCTTTGGCTCGGTATGTTGCCTTCGTATTTTCTGCAGGCCAGTTTCTCCATCCCTCAAAACAGGGAAACTAAGAAACCTGTGGGGAGGCAGAGGCAGGTGGATTTCTGAGTTTGAGGCCAGCCTGGTCTACACAGTGAGTTCCAGGACAACCAGGGCTACACAGAGAAACCCTGTCTCGAAAAACAAAAAAAAAAAAAAAAAGAAAGAAAGAAAGAAAGAAAGAAGCCTGTGGGAATTTAAGGGGCAGAGTATGTCTGGCGTCTCAGGTAACTGTCAGCTGACCTTCAAAATGATGCTCTTTGATGCCTTGTGATGGATTACAGTGATAAAATGTTACATTATGGTTTGGATGTGTTTCTGTTTAAAAGAAACATGATCAGAGCCTGGGCCTGTGCACCTGGGCCTGGACCTATGTTTATCTTTCAATATTGGGGTCTCACCTGGGAAGGTTTCTTTGTCATTAGGATCTTAAAGCCATGTGCTGGAACCCTTCCAAAGTCCTTTTAGAACTTTTTTTAGGGCTTTGTATTAAGTAAGTAAGGCTTTGGAAGGGGGGTGTAGTTGTGTCTCAGGACCTGGATACACAAGGCTCTGGGTTTAATTCCCAGCACCACAGAAATAAAGGTTAGAGTTGGGTGTGGGACAGGCAGTAAGTAGCCTCAGGTAGAGTGCTAGGACTAGACAGTTCCTAAGCAGCACAGCTAGGCTCATCAAGGGTGCAGGACCAAAGGCCTGTCTCCACGGAGACTCATGAGAGCAAGTTCAAAGGCTTGTACCTTCAAGTTCACTCGTGAGAGTGGAGGGTGGAGCAACTTTTGGATTCTCTCCTGTGAGTGGAAAGAGGTGCCATGTTCAGACTGTCCTGAAGGTTGGGCCTAAGAGCACATGGCTTTGGAGTCTGGCTGGATCTGGTTCTACCATTGTATTGGTTCAGTCATAGTAACTAACCAAGGTTGCCTGGGCCTCAGTCCTCTCTGTAAAAGCGGGGGGGGGGGGGGGGGGGGGAGGCATTTGTCCACTTCTGTGTTGTTGTAAAGTTGTTGTCTGTGTTAACATAGAAAGTTCCTCAGCAGATACAGACCTCACATCTCTCCAAAGCCCTGAGGACAACACTAGATGTAACCACAAGAAAGTGGGCAGAGGCTCACAGCTGGCCATCAAAATATGATGCCCGCAGGAACTCACAGTCCCCTGTGATGTGAAGCTTGCTCATCCGAGGGAATTGCTGGCTCCTCTCTACCTGAATAAGGCCAGCTCTTAGGCTGCTATAGCAAATTGGATGTTTATAGCCCTTCAGCCAGTTAAAACAGGCCCTAATCTGTCCCAGCCTGGGCTGATCTCCACCAGACACACATTGACACTTAGTGCACATGTAAGCAAGCAAGAGGGCTGTGGAGGAACCAGTAGAATGTAGACCTGACTACTGGCTTTAATCAGTCCACCAACTCCCTAGTTTGTACTGAGCTCTAGTGTTTATCCCTCCTGGCTTCCGTAATTCAGAGGAGCTGGCCCAGATCTCGGCCCCGGGGCCCTGGCCTGAGGAAGCCAGTGTCCAGCCACCAATGTCTTTCCAAGGTACCTCTGCCTCTCACTAAGTCCCAACAGGTTCTCGACAGTGCTAATTCCTGACCGTTGCAGTTCACCGGCATTACCCAGAAGCCTTGAAAAGGCAGGGAGCCAGGCTGTACCCTAAACTATATACCACCTAAAAGAACAACAGAAGCCTCACATGCCGCCACCACGTGTAACCAAGATTAAGAACTAGTAGCTTTGTTGATGGGAGAAAAAAAAATTTAGTCGTTGAGGAAAGTGTAACCCCCAATGGACCTATGTAGAGTATGTGGTCTTGGGAGCAGGTGGCCATTTTGAAGTGAAGTGTAGATTTCATATGTAAATATTTCCATGTATATCCCTGAGACCTACAGTAAGAGCTGCTGTACCATCACTCCTAATAACGAATCCTGTTCAGTTTCCCCCAGTTAGACTAAAGATGCCTTCACAGTATTTTTTTCTAATTGAGCCCCCCAAAATATAACTAATTTCAATAATTTGACTTTGACCCTGGGGTCAGGACAGTGTAATGAAGTACACACAGGTGATAATGGGTGTGCATTTCTGGAAAGAGGTGTCGTCTATGGCATCTGGCCCAACTGATGCGAACAGGATGGTTCCCTGCCTTCCCGGGTCCTTCTGGAGGGTCCTTGCCAGCTTCTAGCTGAGTGGTTCTCAACCTTCCTAAGGCTATGACCCTTTAATACAGTTCCTCATGTTGTTGTGACGACCCCCCCCCCCCCCGGACCATAAAATTATTTTTGTTGCTACTTCATAGCTGTAATTTTGCTGCCGTTATGAATTGTAATGTAAGTATCTGATGTCGGATACCTGATATGTGTTCCCTTTTGACCACCAAAGGGCTGGTGACCCACAGGTTGAGAACACACTTCTAGAGGAATACCTCATCTAGGCCCCAGCTGCAGCTTAGGCCTGAAGACAGGCTCCTTTTGTAAATTCCAGATGCTGTGATGCTTTTCAAACCTAGTTTTGAAAAGACTAGGTTTCAAATGGGGATATGTAGCTCAAAGACAGAGTGTTTGCCTAACATGCAGGGATCTCCTAGGTTCCCTTGATCCCAGCACCCCACAAACCAGGCATAATGGTGTATGCCTGTAGTCCCAGCATTTGGGAGGTAGAGACGGGAGAATCAGAAAAAGCTCAAGGCCAGCATGAGCTATACAAGAAAAGACGGAAAAAGACAGACAATGTACACGCTCCTTTGCTGGAAGCTGTAGCTAAGGAGGGGTGGTCTCTTGGGCTCTGTAGACAAGTCCCCCTTTGAAAGTTCTCCAGGCACTGGCTGGCACTTGTGCTCCTGTGGAGGAGAAGTCCAGCCTGGCTTCCCCTGGAGTGGCTCTTGTGTGGAGCTGACCTCCGGCTATGTCTCTGGGTTCCAGTGGATGCTATGACAGACGGACAATGGCACCAGACTTCTTACATTGTCTTTCTTGTTTCATTGTTCATTGTTGTGAGGCGGGGTCTTCCTGTGTCACCTAGACTCCGGAAGTTCCCTACCAGGTGCTAAGATATTGGTCTATGTCCTCACCACATCCAGACAGAACTTTTTTAAAGTGACAGATGTCAGGATAGTTCCAGATTGAATGGAGAGATGGGGAGGGTAGTCAGATGGTGCAGATGGGGATGGAGAACAGGCACCCAGTGGTTGAACCCTCACTCCTTCCTTAGAAGTTCTGTTGAGCATCTTTGACACATTTTCTAGCCCAGCAAATCAGACTCCTTCTTGGGTCAGGATGGGTCTGTAGCTGCGGGGTTTTTCTCCCTTCTCTTTCTGAATCACTGTCAGGCGGTTAACAGCAGCAAGCACACATCTTGATATTTAAAGACATCTCGAATGTTATTCATCGCATGACTGATCTTGCAAAAAGGTTAGGAAGCCGCAGATGCTCTTTGATAATGTGGCGGCGAGGTCGTAGCTCACCCGCAGCTCACTTGAACCTGCATAGGCCCTGGATCTCATGCCCCTAGCTCCACAAAGGCAAACAGTTGCTAAACAAAATCATGGTGTATCCTTATAGTAGTGTGCAGATCTGAAAAAAAAAAAAAAAAAAAAAACAACTGGCTGGGTGGTTTGTGTTCTAGTTTAGAAAGATCAAAGGGATAAAAATCAAGGTCCAGGAGCTAGAGAGATGACTCAGAGGTTAAGAGCATTGACTTTTTCCAGAGGACCCAGGTTCAATTCCTAGCACACACGTGGTAGGTCACGTGTGTTGTCTGTGAAGCTAATTCCAGGAGATCCAACAACCCCTTTGGACCTCCTCACATGGTGCACAGATATGCCAATACACGTAAAATAATCAGCTCTTAAAGTCAAGGTCCAAAGAAGTATCCTTTGTGTGTATGTGTGTGTGTGGTGTTTTCATAAGCCCCCCACCCCTTCCACTTCAGTGCTGGGACCCAGGCTTATGCCATTACACCTGGGTTTATGTCACACTGGGAAGATTATTCCCATAGCTTTGTGCTTGATTCTTAGATACTCTACCAACTAAGTTATATGTCAGCCTACCAAAAAATTTATAAGATGCCTCCTATAGTCTTGATGGTGAGAGAAGGGATAAGATTATAGGCTGTGATAGAATGCACCTTCTGTTTTGTTTTGTTTTGTTTTGAGACAGGGTTTCTCTGTGTAGCCCTGGCTGTCCTGGAGCTCACTTTGTAGACCAGGCTGGCCTCGAACTCAGAAATCCGCCTGCCTCTGCCTCCCAAGTGCTGGGATCAAAGGCGTGCGCCACCACCGCCCGGCAGAATGCACCTTCTTAAACTTTGATTTATGAATCTGAGAGCCGTCAGCTAAAATGATCCACCTGTGTTTATGTTGTCAGATAAATTGGTGACTTTATTATGTCCCAGTTAATCTGTGTTATAAGTTCTGACCATTGCTTGCTAAAACATCTCAGACTCTGCCCTGCTGTGACCCCAGCGAGGCTATGATCAGCCAATGGAGTGTGACTCCTGTTCTTCCCATAATGCCTTGCCTGGCCACAGATAATAAATACTCAGTTCTGTTCTGAAGCCCTTGGAGTTTTCCCTTCCTCACCCTGAAGCACAAGCGGAGCCGACAGCATCTGGAGGTTAACTCTAGGGGACAGGGAAGGCACAGTGCTGAGCCCTGCAGTGTGGCTAGCTGGGGTTTTCAGAAGGCTGTGGCCTTTGCCTGGGGACTGTCTGGCTGCCTATCTGTTGGCATTCTGTCCAACCAAATTGATAATGTGTTTGTGTTTGTTCCCAGCCTCTGAGTGGCAGCAAAATGGGGCTCAGCCTGGTAGTTTGGAATGTGCAAATGTTGAGACCTGGCCTTCACACTGGGTTTATTCCTAATGGTAGGGCTCACAGGAAGCTAACATAAAATC
Organism: Montemys delectorum; assembly: GCA_019843815.1. NCBI lineage: Eukaryota > Metazoa > Chordata > Mammalia > Rodentia > Muridae > Montemys > Montemys delectorum. The sequence goes on from JADRCD010227896.1 coordinate 7,911, forward strand.
CAGGGAAGCTTTCCTCCCTCCTGAGCTGAGAAAGAAGGGCAGAGAGGATCTTGGGGCATCAGAAACAAGAACCTTGTTCAGAAGTTTTCTGGAAGACAAATCCAAGTCCACGCAGCCCTGGCACAAGAGCACATCTCGTTGTGTCTCCCTTCATGTATGCTCCAGCATCCTGATCTTAGCTGGAGTGGCTGGGATCACATTAGTCCTCCATTCTCCCTTCCTTTCTTGCTTAGTTAGTACCTGATATTTATGTTAAGATTTCTTTGTAAATGGCAGCCAAGTGAAGGGAGCAGGTGAACTACCTCTCCACCATCAGCCCTTAAATAAGTGCCGTACCAGGTAGGTTCTGACCTCGCACTGACCAAGGGAGGGACTTGTTCTCCCAGCCACATCAGCCTGTTTTTACAGAGTTGTACACAGGGTGGATCTCACCCTTGCTGGTGGCTCTTGAAACCTGGTGGCAACAACTGAATACAATACAAATAAGCCACACTTATTTACAGGCATGCAGTGCTGGGACACGCTGTGATTGAGTGCAGACGTGCAGCGCGCTGGCATTCAGGAGCTGTGCTGGCAGATGAGCTTGCACTGTGCCTTTCTGTACAAAGTCAAGGTCACATTAGCAGGTGTGGAAGACACCACCAGCATTTGAGTATCTTCAGTCTCCTGTTTTCTTCTGAGTGTATTGAATCTGCAAGTTAATTAATTGTATGTGAAGCCCATCTCGACTGCGACGCTGAGCTCCAGCCCTTCCCCTCCCTCCGTTCTCTTCCTTCTTGGGATAGAAGTCCATAGAACCTCACAGGTGCTAGCCTAGCCGTCCACCACTGAGCTTCATCTCCAGCCCCAGCAAGGTTCTTTGTTTGTTTTTTACTTGTTTATAGGTAGGGAGCAAGGGTGAGCACATGTGGAGGTCAGAAGACGCCTTGCAAGGCATTACTTTTCTTCTTCCGTTGTGTAGGTCAGGTGGTCAAGCTTGACAGCAAAGGCCTTTACCTGCTGAGCCACCTTGTCAGCCACTGTTCTGGATCTTAAGGGGGTGGATAGGGTTTGAACTCAGAGATCCATGGACTTGCCTCTGCCTCTTGAGTACTGGCCTTAAAGGCATGAACCATCACATCACACTAGCCTATTTGTCTTTTTTTAAAAACAGGCTCTCTAGTCCAAGATGGTGGGAGACTCACTATATTATCCAGGCTGCCTTCAAATTAGAAGCATTCGTCCTAAGTCTGGCGTTTGCAGGTGTGCACTACCTAATTTAGGGTTGTTGTTGATTATTGGTTTTTGTAAAGTTGGAACACAACTCTCACATGTATTGCGCCACACACACACACCCCTCCAAGTTCTCCAGTTCTCCAGCTCACGCTTGCACACGCTCGCTGCCCCTCTCTTGTCTGTCTGTCTGTCTGTCTGTCTATTTTGTCTTGTCTTCCTTATACTCATATTACACATAGCTAGTGACAGAATCCAGCCTGACTGCTGCTCATAGGATTAACTTTCAGGCCTTTTAATCCCGTGAATTGTATGTTGTTTATACAAATAAATTATTAAGGTGCACTGCTGAGAATTCCAGAAGAGACTGGCCAAATATCTGTCTAGCCATTTGACAAAAATGGCTTGCTCGTGGAAGGTTCATTGGAAGCCACCCGAGTATTGAATAATGTTATATGGTGACTGATCTCAAATAGGGCAGTAGCTTTTTCTCGAGAAGAGGGGATTTAAAAAAAAATATCATTTGTTTTGAGACAGGATGTCACTTGTATCCCTGGCTGGCCTAGAACTTGCTGTGTAGACTAGGCTGGCCTCAAATTCAGAGTCCTGCCTGCCTCTGCCTCCCTAGTGCTGAGATTAAGGTATCACCACCATAACTGCCCCCACCTTTTCAAGGAGGGAACATGTGTAGGAGTCAGAGGACAGCTTTGAGGAGCCATCTCTCTCCTTCCACTATGTGAATCCTGGGGATCAAACTCCCGTCGTAAGACTTGGCAGCAAGCACCTTTACTCAGTGAGCCATTTTTCACCAGCCTCGCTCCTGGACTTGTACAGCTCATGAGCAGCTTCAGGTGTCCTTACGGCTTGGAGACAGTGAAGGTACAGAGTGGGCTGGTCTGATCAGAATGGCATTTAGTACAGCATCAGTTCTCGATCCCTGTGGTTTGAGATCACTGTAAGGTACCAAATACATGGAACACTCATCCTCCCTGATGCTGCTATATATCTTTCCAGGCTCTGCGCCTGCCTGCCCCACCCCTTTAACTTGATAGTCCAGCCCTAGATACAGATTTGGTTGGTCTTAAGTTCAGATCCCAGGAGGATGCAGGTTTGGCCCTGAGTGGCCCTCTATATACCTGCTCTAGGCTTGAAGCAGAAATTGGTTCTCAGACATCTGACCCCCAGCTGAGCCTAGAATCTGCTTTTTGTTTTCCTTGCTAATCCAGCCCTTGGCTCCTTCCTCCTGTGGTTTTCCAGAGTGACTTGTCAAAGCCCTTCTGTATAATGCTCTGTGCCACAGACCCTGTAGAGGGCATCAGTGCACCAATGCAGCCCATGTCTACTCCATGCCAACCAGGGACCAAGTTTTATAAGCAAAATGCTATCACCCCACAGAATGGACATGAGATAAATGTGGGTTCCCTTTGCCTTTTTCTAGGGACAGCTGGGCCGAGTCCACAGTCCTGTCTCGAGTCTTCACATCATAGGGTCTCATGAGAGGAAAACAAACACAACCGTTCAGGACAACAGCCCTTATGCATCTGATCAGCACGGGCCTCTGATTATGGCTAATCCAAATTCTTCTTGAGATGAACCACAGAGAGCCAGTTAGACATAGGTCAGTACCACAGAATACTGAATTTGCCCGAGGTTGTTCATCACAGGACCAACATACCTGACTCTTCTCTCAGGAGGGTAACCTTATAAATCTGTCCTTCTAGCTGCCATCCCTGCCCCTGGGCTGTCCTGGCTATTCTCTGTTGGATTCATTTTGTCGGGAAAGCAGCACATGACCACCAGAAAGACAGCAGTCCTCATACACCCCAGATTTCATCTGTGTCCAAGCAGCTGGCCAAGACTTTGTTTTCAAGGGAACATGAAGGCCAGAGAATGGTTTCTTTTGTTCAGATTTCCCCTCCCAGAGACTCGTCCCAGGGGTCCCTTCACCTGCATTATCCATTAATTCTGGTGGATTCATTCCCCCCCCCCCCCAAATAAACACGTTTTCCTGCCAAAGAAAATGTGTATCGTAAGTGGATGCAGGGCTTTCTCGGGGCCGTCTTTTGAGGTGTGCTTTCTGTCTCCCTGGGTTGACACCCATCTCCTCGTGAGGCCCTTTCTGTTCTGGGCAACGGTGTTGTGCAGCCTAAGGCCCTTGGATTGCATCCCTGATGCTTCCAGCCATCCATCCCCCCAGAAAGCATCATCCATTCCTGTTTGCTCTGTTTCCTGAGGGTTCCTTTCCGAATCATCTTTCACCTCTTGCTTCACGCTCCTGGGACACATGTGGTTTCTGTAAACTGCACAGATGTGCTTGGGGGAGAGAGGCATAGCTGTGACCTTACACACTACATCTGGTAGACTAAACGTCTCAAAGTGGGGAGGGGACTCTCTGAGCAAACAAGTCAGGGTGCAAGAGCAGCAGGCTTTACTTTCCACCCTGTGGAAAGGCGGAGTGGGTTGTTCCGATTGAACACTATAGCTCATAGGTAACATTTGAGTATCTGATTCTAGATCAGAATGTTAAGCTATAAGGGCCCAATAAATGACAGATATTTTAGGGTGGGAAGTATGAGACAGTATAGCCCTGGCTGTCCTGGAGCTTGCTCTGCAGACCAGGCTGTCCTCAAACTCAGAGATCTCTGGCTAAAGGCTTAAAGGTGTGCAACACCACTGCCTGGTATTTTTTTTTTTTATTTGTATTTGTATGTTTTGTTGACAGACACAGGCACATATACAAAGGAGTCATCAGACTGGATCTTAGTGAGAGGGCTACTTACTCTGTCACAGCTGCTCAACTCTAAGGTTGCACTTCTGGAACACAGTATATATATTATCAGAGGAGTATGGTAGCCCTGCTGGTCCACCCCTGAGAGTGGAATTCACACACACTGTGAACTTCCTCATCACTCTCATGTGTATAAACCCTAATGGAAGTGGGCACACTTACCTATTCAGACCAGCATTGCATGAGGAAGTCAGAGTTCTAGCTGCTACTATATATTTTGACAGGAGAAACCTAATTTTGTTTTCTGATCCCTATTCTGAATTTGTCCTCTAACTCAGGTAAATGTACCTGGCTTGCTTCTGTAACATTTTATGCAGGTAGTCTGTTAAACACTGTGGTTTTAATGTGTGATAGCTATTAGAATGGTCCATTGACAACTATTCCCAAGTCCTCCCCCTCTAGTGTATTTTTTTTCCTAGGTAGTTTTTTCCTTAATAAATACATACATTTGAGCAAAATTTTGTTTTATATATTTGTGAACTATAGGATAAAGTGAACATTTTGTGGAGTTTGTATTTTTCATACTCAAGATGGAAATAAGGTTTGATTTTTATTTAGTTTTTGGTTAGTTTATTCTCCCAGCCCCCACCTCCACACATAATGCCCCCCCCCCCCCAGGCATTCCTGTAACCAGGCTGGCCAAGGCTGACCTTAAACTCCTGATCCTCCTGCCCCTGCCTTCAGAGAGCTGGGATTACATCGAGTGGTACTGCACTTAGCTAGGAATTAAGTTTTAAATAAGCATACATTTTACCTGAGAATGAATGGCTTTATGAGATTCTCCATAATATAAACTCATTGTACAGTAAGGAAAAAGGCTCTGAAAAGACGAAATAAGCCTGGATTTTGAGCCAAGACACCTGGGTTGTTCTGAGTGCATTTTGTTCTTACTACACAGTATTTATGACTTACAGCGCCTTGCCACCCATGACAACTTTCAGATCATGATATTGACTTGTATTTGTTTTTAAAAAACAGAATACAGTATAGCAGCTTAGAAGAAGGGGGAAAAACGTGATAAGTTCAAACATGGCAAGAGCCGTAAACTAAGGCTGTGTGGGGCTGGAGAGGTGGTGGCAGCTAAGAGCGGCTGGCAAAGGACACAGGTGAAGTCCCCAGCACCAGCAAGGTGGCTCAGAGCCACCTGTAACTCCAATTCCAAGGGGTGTGATGGCCTCCACTGGCACTGCACACACACAGGACACAAACACTCAGCAGGCAGAGGCAGGAGGATCTCTGTAAGTCAAGGCCAGCTTGGCCTACAGATTTAGATCTAGGACAGCTAAAGCTACACAGACAAACCCTGTCTCAAAACAAACCGCAAACAAACAAAAAGAAGTCTATTAGAAGAATAAAAGAAACCAGGGGCTAGGGGCCGGAGAGGTGGCTCAGCAGTTAAAAACACTTGGCTGCTCTTCCAGAGGATCCCAGTTCAATTCCCAACATCTCCATGGCAGGGCACAACTCTCTGTAACTGCTGTCCCAGGGGATCTGACATTCTCACACAGACATACATGCAGTTAAGACACCAATGTACATAAAATAAAAATAAATTTAAAAACAAAAGAAATCAGAGGCCAGTTTGCTGTGTTTTTCCTGGCTGGTTTGGCTCCCATGCTAGAAAATGAACGTGTGAAGTTATGGGAGTCCAGAGGCCAAAAATACATACCCTACTGATCCCCGTGGTCCCAGATCCGGTATTCCTGCGCCTTAAATGGCCACTACAGGGCCAGTTCATGCGTCAGAGTGTCAGCATTGGCCAGGACTTCTGTATTATTCTGAATTAGTTACTTTTTGTTGCTGTGATAACTTACAGGAGAGTTGATTATGCTTTGGTTGCAGGGGTGAGCTGACAAGGTAGGCATGGCAACAGGCATCCGTCCGGATGGAAGCTGGCTTCACATTTCTGTTCATGTGATCTCCCAAACAGCACCATCAGCTACGGACCAAATGCTCAGATAACCAAACCAGTGGAGAACATTTCTCACACAGACCACTCCAGCTGCCAACCCATCTTCCTCCTCACAGGTTTAGATGGTGGCACAGGCCACTCTAGATGGTCAGGTGAGAGAGTAGGTAATTGCTAAGTCAGAGGTGGATGGTGAAGGTGTGGGCCCCCCCCCCCACCCCCACCCCGTGTGATTGTTACTCATGGAGATCAGAAGAGGACATAGTATCCTGTATAGCTGGGTGTATGCTACCTGAAGTGGGTGCTGGAAACCAAACTCAGGTCCTCTGGGAGAGCAGCAAGTGTGCTTAACCACTGAGCTCTCTCTCCAGCCCCTACTGCGATTATTATAATCCATAGATTTTCTAGTAGGTTTCTTTCGTGTGTTTAATTTTATTTTGAAGTATTTCATCCTTGTAGGGAAGTGGCCAGAGTGGTGTAAAAACCCCCTCTTCCTGTGCCCAGTAACTACAGTTCCGGTTTACCCTATATTCTTTCTCTCTGTGGACACACACATTTACTGCTGGGTTTGTTTATTTTTATTTTGGTTTTCCCTAGTGTGTGTGTCCGCTTACCAGTGTGTATGTATGTTGGGGCTGTGTGCTCCATGACTCCGTCCAACTTATTTTTAATTATTTTGAGATGGGGCCTTTCACCTGGGGCTCATCTGTCGGCCAGGTGGCTGGCCAGGTGGCAGCCTCTGTAGTGTCACAGTTCCTGAGCTTGCTTTTGTGTCCCTTGCCCCCTGCCCTAGAGTAACTAGCACACACTACAATACCTGGCTTCCCCCCCTCCCCCTCACTCCCCCCCACACCCCGCCCCAGACAGGGTTTCTCTGTGTATCAGTGCTGGCTGTTCTGGAACTCCCCTTGTAGACCAGGCTGGCCTCAAACTTACAGAGATCCACCTGCCTCTGCCTCCCAAGTGCTGGGATTAAAGGCATGCGCCACCACCACCCGGCTAACTCCTGGCTTTTAAACTCGAGGTGTTGAGCTACAATTCTCAACTGAGCAGTAGCCCTTATCTCTATTTCTGTATTCTTAATTACTGAATTCTGATTTACAAAAGCCTCCCCTCCCTCCCTTCTCCCCTCCCTGCCTCCCCCCTCAAGACTAGTGTCTCATATAGCTCAGGCTAGCCTCAGTATGTAACCAAGGATGATCTTGAACTTCTGATCTTCCTGCATCCTTCTCCATTGCTAAGATTATAAGTGTGTTATATTATATTGTTATAGTAGTGTTACATTACTAGGGATGGGATCCGGGGTGTATGAATGCCAGGCAAGCACTCTTTCCGCTAAGTTGTATTTCTATCCCCTAATTTATAAAACTCCTTAAAGAGCTATAGGTTTATTTCTTTTAAATGGATAAAAGATTCCTTATACTAGAGAGAGATCTCCTAATCACTCCATGTGCCTGTCTGTTGCATTAGGGCCATTGTATATAAAGTCAGGAATTGTGAGGAAGTGTTTTGCTAAGCTTGCTGTCCTTAGGCCCCACATTCCATCCTCATCATTCTGGATTACTGAGGTTTGGTGTGGCATGGGGATGTCCCACTCTTGTGGCCAGTTTGCAGTCCATTAGACAACATTCTTTGAAACCTGGAGTTGGTGATTGGCTGAAGTGGCTGTCAGTTTCAGGACTTGAGGGAGGGATCTGGGACTTAGTAGGGCATCTGGTTCCTAGAGTGACTTGTCCTGCTTTCACAGTTCATCCACCTGGAGAGTATTTGAAAGGACGGTTGGTTTCATCTAGTTTTGTTTAGCATGCAAACAAAACCACTAGACTTTTTTTTTTTTTTCTCAGCTATGAGATCAAAAGCCCTCTTCTCCAGATGATTTGAACATGAAGTAAGTTGAGCCAACACTGCCACCTTATGTAGGGCTTTGTTGGTATAAGGGACTAGGTATGTGACTTATATACATTCTCAGGGAACATTGCCAAAGCCATGCCAGGAAGCTGGGTATGGACGCCTCTCCCTCATAGTGTTATAGCTGAGCTCATGAACATGGCTTCAGAAGCTCTCTCATCATCCCGAGAGGAATACCAGCCGCTCATTCCAGGGACTGACGGAGCCTTCACAGTGGCCTGAGGGCACGGGGTTCATCCCAGCCTGAAGACTTACTGAGCCCCAGCCTCAGCTCCCACGCCCACAGGAGGTCAGGCTGCACCATGCATCCTCCCCCCACCCCTATTCCCACATTCACATGCATGGAAGCTTCATGCCCAAGTAAAAATGGACCTTGTTCTGGTTCACAGTGCATCCTGGGGACTGAAGAAAACATGCGTATAAATATTCCACGCGAACTTTCCAAGGTAACTCAAAAGAAAGAAAAAAGTCTCAGAGGCAGCAGTTTATCCAAGTTTTGCTGTTTCTTTACTTCATGCCTTTTGTACTACTTATTGTATGTTTAGGGAGGTGTAAAATATTTCTAACAAATCTCATATATCATTTCATATTACCCCTGACATACATAAATGTAAATTTCAAAACAAGGTCTCTTGTATCGCAAGCTGACCTCCGGCTCTCTGTGGTTGCGGTTGACCTTGAACTTCTGTCTGCGCTTTCCTAGTGCTGAGGAATGTGCCACCACACCCACGCTTATGCATCGTGGGGAACTGAACCTGGGGCTTAGGCATACTACGTAAGGAGGCACATTCCCAGCTCCCTGTGTGGTCATTTACTTATTTTGGAGAAAAGGTCTCACTGTGTAACCCAGGCGCCAAGCTCTTGTCCTCCTGCGTCAGCTTCCTGAGGGCTGGAGGACCACAGGAGTGTGTTACTATGCCCATCTCCAAAATTATTTTTATGCATAGGTTTTTATAATTACTGTAACTGGTAATCTTACAGCACTAGAATCAAGCTGGGCATGGTCCCATGTACCTGTAATACCAGCACTAGGGAAGCTGAGGCAGGAGGATGATGATTTTTGAGGCCAGACTAGATTGAAATAGTGACAGTGGTCACAAAAGCAACACAGGAATCAGCAAAACCCCAACCAGACGCTTCAGAGAGACAGCTATGAACAAAGTTTGGTTTGGCAGGGCAACGATCAGCTCCCACTTGTGGGTCTACAGACTCGAATCTCCGGTAGCCGTGTGTGTGTGTGTGTGTGTGTGTGTGTGTGTGTGTGTGTGTGTGTGTTCAGCTTCCTATGCATTTTGGACTTCTGTCAATGACTGACCATTGTAACTTACAGCAATTTTTTTAAACAATATTTTAATTGAAAAAACAAATCATCTGTCAGCTGTCAGCCTCCCAGTTTCTACTTTTGAGGAGCAGGATGTTGGTGAGTAATGACAACGGGCCTGTAAAATGCGGACTCTAACCCGCCAATGACTCATCCGGTACAATGCAGTATATTTGTCAAGGAGACTGAATCATATATGGGGGAAACTACTTCTCAGCAGCCAGCTGGTTCTCAGGTCAGCCAGAGAGGATCCATTTTTATCGGAAGCTTTATAGTAGCGATGATGCTAATGGGCAGCCCTTGGACTCCACAATGTAGAGGAAATGGCATCTCCGGGCAGGTACGTGCTGGCTGTTTACTTGGGTTGTAGTTTCTCCTTGTTCTCTCTGTTGAACCTTTCCAGTGTTTGCTTGTAACATCCTTATGGGAGAAAAATTATCCTCAGGAACCTCTGTGGTGTGTGTGTGTGTGTGTGTGTGTGTGTGTGTGTGTGTGTGTGTGTTCGTTCACCCACATGCAAAGACAGGTAACCACTGATCTTCTGTCAGGTAGAGTTTTTCTTCACTCATCGCCCTCTCTGAATCTCCTTAGGGATTCACATCAAAATGGCTTTAGCCCATCATTTTATATTAATAAGTTTTAAAATGCTGCTTGGAAACAGAAGAACAACAGATCTTCTAGGTGGGCAGCTTAGAATGTTGAAGCAATGAGTAAGCAGAGGGGGTAGCTGAAGGATATTATCTGGTGTTAACAGTCTAATTATGAATATCTTTCGGTATCGGTACCTATTGTCCAACCCCCCCACTCCCTTGTGTGGCTTAATGCAAGAAAGCTTTATTCCCCTCCTGAGTGGATATATTTATTTTTGCCGATCACAATTTGCTTGTACTGAATCAGTGCATTAACTTTTCCAAGGTAGAAGAAAAGGGAGTGGGGATTTGGTAGCAACATTTAATTATAGCTTCCACATGACCTGAAGGATCATTCCACATAATTGGGAGGCTGTGGCTGCCTGTCTGACCTTCTCTCTTTTCTTCACTCACTAAATTTAAACAATGCCTGGCTAGTGGAGGCACATGCCTTGTTTATTTGAGTATATTAAACATTCCTATGTGTGCTGACAGACTGCTCAGTGTCTCCTCGTATTTTTAAAGGACACTTTTTAAGTCCTTCTTGTCCGGGACAGATGCTCTAGTTAGATTATATCTGTGCTATGTCTGCCTTGCTGGACGGTCTCTCTACATTGGGTCAGGACCTATACTACCACTGCGCATACATTTGCCTGAGATGAGGCATCGACTACACAGTCGCCCAGCAGTGTAAATCCTGCTGTCACTTGGAGAGAGCATCAGACAGATCTAGAATTACCAAGCTAGAGAGCAAGGCAGGCTTTGTTCCTGTTTTCTTTATCATAGAACCTAT